>MU777210.1:18796-46184 GCA_026770625.1 Nicotiana glauca | reverse complement strand
AATGAAAACAAACTGAAAACATAGAAAGGGACTCCGGCCTGCGAACGCCAGCTAGGCTACCTCGTAAGTCCCTGGACTGAAGTCACCTCCCGATCAATATCCTACTGTTGTGGTCCAAAAGCTACTCCTGGATCTGTGCAAAAAGATGCACAGAGTGTAGCATCAGCACGACCGACCCCATGTGCTGGTAAGTGCCTGACCTAACCCCGGCGAAGTAGTGACGAGGCTAGACAGGACCTACCAAAAACAACCTGTGCAGATATATATACAAGTGCAACGAAATAACGGCAAAAAAATATCAATTAAAACGGGGAGGGGACATGCGTAGGGGAAATACAGAGAAAAATAACTTATCAGAAGTAAACACAAACTACATTATCTCTCATAATCTATATAAGTGGTCGGCGTGCCACACAATCCCATTTCAGCATATATAAGTGGTCGGCGTGCCATATGATCTCATTTCAGCATATATGAGTGGCCGGCGTGCCACACGATCCCATTTCAGCATATATAAGTGGTCGGCGTGACACACAATCCCATTTCATAATATATAAGTGGTCGGCGTGCCACACGATCCCATTTCAGCATATATAAGTGGTCGGCGTACCACACGATCCCAGCAAGGGAATAATCACATCTCTTCCTTTTACGTTCATTTCTTACTCTATAATCAAGTCAAAAAAAAAAAATCGAGCCAACGCTCCAAGGAGTTTACAAATTATATTTCATTCTCATTCTCTTCATATCATATAGAAACCACTAATTAACAAGGAATAGTCACTACCGAATCCCAAATAAGCACAGATAATGATCCACGATCATGCTAGACACCGGTGTAAAGATACTCGTCACCATGTCTATACACCGTACTCAACATTAGCAATTAACAAATAATACTCTAATCCTATTCTCTCAAGCTGAAGTTAGATCAAACACTTACCTCGGGCCAAAGAATAACAATCAATCCTCAAATATCGCCTTTCCTTTACAATCCGACTCTGAAACAATGATATCTAGGTATAATTAATTTAATAATATCAATAAAGACTCAACGTCAACATCCCATAGCCTAGATATGAATTTTCTAGCATTCTTCCAAAAATATCAAAATTCAACATTGGGCCCACATGGTCCAAACACGAGGCTCGGACAAAAACCTAGTCACCCATAACACCACGAGTTCAACTATGCAATTTGTTTTAAGGTTCGACCCCAAATTGAGGTTGAATCACCCAAAATTCTCAAAACCCTAACTCTACCCAAAACGCCTAATTTCTACTTTGATTTCATGTTTTTAGGCTTAGAAATCAGTGATTAGTTGAAGAAATTAAGAGAAGACGAGGTTAGGAACACTTACCTATGAAGTTATGGAGGAAGAGCTCTTCAAAATTCGTCTATGGGGTGTGAGGAAGAAGGGTTCGTGAATGGAGTGAATCCCGTAACTATTCTGTTTTTGAACTTTAAATCACTGGGCAAAAATGCCCTTCGCGTTCGCGGGAAAGGGGCTGTGTTCGCGAAGGGTTAGCTGGGTATGCATCACGATCGCATTGGAAGGAACACGGATGCGTAGAAGGAAAAAGGCTGGGGTCCTGGGTTTACTCTACGCGAACGCGTAGGTACATACGCGAACACGATGAAGGGTGAACTAATACTATGTGAATGCGTGAACGAGTTTGCGAATGCATTGAAGGAATAACTGGGGGTCCTGAAATTGGCTTACGCGATCGCATGAGTTGTGATGCGATCGTGAATAAGGGAACCTGCAAGCATCGCGAACGCGTGCTGAAGGACGCGATAGCGAAGAAGGGAATGCCTGTGCAAAAATTGCAGAAAATCTGATATCATCCTAAGTACAAAACCACCCCGAACACCTCCGAAAACACTCCCGAGCCCTCGGGGCTCCTAACCAATCACACACACTAACTCAACAACATCCTACGAACTTAACCGAGCGACCAAATCGCCATATCAACATCAAAATCAATGAATCAAACATCAAAATTATCATTTTTCATTCTAACTTCATAAACTTCAAATTTTAGATATTTAGGTCCGAAACACGTCAAACGACGTCCGATTTTGACCAAACTTTACAGAAAGCGCTTAACACATATTTAAGACTTGTTCCGAGTGTCAAAACCAAAATACGAGCCCGATACCATAGTCTTTTAATCAATTTTCCTTTCTATTTTCCTTAATCATTTTAGAAAAATAATTTTACAGAAAAATTCTTTTCTCGGGCTCTAGATCTCGGATTTCATCTCCGGGCACATGTCCGAGTCCCATATTTTTCTATGGACCCTTCGGGACCGTCAAATCACGAGTCTGGGTCCATTTACCAAAAATGTTGACCGGAGTCAACTTTAATCATTTTAAAGCTACATTTGAAATTTTTCACAGAATTTAACATCTAATCTTTTCGGCTATGCGTCCGGACTACATACGCAAATTGAGGCAACTAAAGGTAAGGTTTTCAAGGCCTCAGAAGCACGAAAAAAGAGAGAAATCCGATGATGATCCTTTGGATCGTCACATTCTCCACCTCTAAAACAATCATTCGTCCTCGAACGGACAAAAGAGACAAGTACCTGAGTCGGGAAATAGATGAGGATAACGGCTCTGCATCTCAGACTCGGACTCCCAGGTCGATGCCTCAGGAGGCTGACCTCTCCACTGGACATGCACTGAAGGAAAACTCTTCGACCTCAACCTGCCGATCTAGAATGGCTACCGGCTCCTTAAGACAGATCCTTGTCCAACTGGACAGTGCTGAAATCTAACACATGGGCTGGATCGCCGTGATACCTCCGAAGCATGGACACATGAAACATTAGATGCACGACTGACAAGCTGGGCAGCAAGGCAAGTTTGTAAGCCACCTCTCCCACACGATCGAAAATCTTATATGCGCCAATGAACCTAGGGCTAAGCTTGCCCTTCTTACCAAATCTCATCATGCCCTTCATAGGTGACACTCGGAGCAAGACCCTCTCACTAACCATGAAAGCTACATCTCGAACCTTATGATCTACATAACTCTTTTGTCGCGACTGAGCCGAATGAAGCCTGTCATGAATGATCTTGACCTTATCCAAGGTCTCCTAAACTAAATTTGTACCCAATAATCGAGCCTCTCCCGGCTCAAACCATCCGACTTGAGACCGACATCACCTACCATACAATGCCTCATATGGAGCCATCTGAATGCTGGACTGGTAGCTGTTGTTATAGGCGAACTCTGCTAAAGGCACATACTGGTCCCACGAGCCTCCAAAATCAATGACACAGGCTCGGAGCATATCCTCCAATATCTGAATAGTCCTCTCGGACTGGCCGTCAATCTGAGAATGGAATGCTGTGCTCAACCGAACCTGGGTGCCCAACTCCTGCTGAACTTCTCTCTAGAAATGCGAGGTAAACTGTGTACCCTGGTCCAAAATGATCGATGCCGGCACCCATGAAGGCGAAAAATCTCTCGGATGTAGATCTCATCTAACCTCTCCGATGAGTAAGTGGCTTCAACAGGAATAAAATGTGCTGACTTGGTTAGCCTATCAACAATGACCCAAATAGCATCAAACTTCTTCCGAGTCATCGGAAGTCCAGTAACGAAATCCATGGTAATCCTCTCCCACTTCCACTCAGGAAGCTCAATCTTCTGAAATAAACCACCAAGCCTCTGATGCTCATACTTGACCTGCTGACAGTTAAAACACCGAGCCACATATGCAACAATATCTTTATTCATCCTACTTCACCAATAATACTGTCTCAAGTCCTGGTACATCTTCACGGTGCCCGGGTGAATAGAATACCAGGAACTATGGGCCTCTTCTAAGATCAACTCTCGAATTCCATCGACATTGGGAACACAAACTCGCCCCTACAACCTCAAAACACCATTATCATCTAAGTTAACTTTCGTGGCACCTTCATGCTACACCGTGTCTCTCAGGACACACAAATGGGGATCATCAAACTGCCGATCACGGATACGCTCCAATAATGAAGAACGAGCGACTGTGCAAGCTAACGCTCTACTAGGCTCAGAAATGTCCAACCTCACAAACCGATTGGCCAAGGCCTGAATATCCAAAGCAAGTGGTCTCTGGCTGACCGGAGCATAAGCAAGACTACCTATGCTGACGGACTTCCTACTCAATGCATCGGCCACCACACTGGCTCTCCCCAGGTGGTACAAAATCGTAACATCATAATCCTTCAATAGCTCCAACCACCTCCACTGCCTCAAGTTCAACTCCTTCTGCTTGAACAAGTATTGCAGACTCTTGTGATCAGTGTACACCTCACACGTCACACCATATAAGTAATGCCTCTAAATCTTTAAAGAATGAACAATGGCTGCCAACTCTAGATCATGGACCGGATAATTCTTCTCGTGGATCTTCAATTTCCTCGAAGCATAAGCAATGACTCTGCCATCCTACATCAATACCGCACCAAGCCCAATACGGGAAGCATTACAATAAATTATATAAGGTCCTGAGTCTGTGGGTAAAACCAACATCGGTGCTGTAGTCAGAGCTGTCTTGAGCTTCTGAAAGCTCTCCTCACACTCATCTGACCATCTAAGCTGGGCACCCTTCTAGGTCAATCTGGTCATCGGGGCTGCTATAGATGAAAATCCCTCCACGAACCGGTGGTAATAACCTGCTAACCCTAAGAAACTCCAAATCTCAGTCGCTGATGCTAGTCGAGGTCAGTTCTTCACTGCCTCAATCGTCTTTCGGTCCACTTGAATACCTTCTACTGATACAACATGACCCAGAAATGCAATCGAACTCAACCAAAACTCGCACTTCGAGAACTTAGCATACAACTGACAATCCTTCAGAGTATGAAGAACCACTATGAGATGCTACTCGTGTTCCTCCTGGATGTGGGAGTACACCAGAATATCATCAATAAAGACTATCACGAACAAGTCTAAATAAAGCTTGAACACTCGGTTCATCAACTCCATAAATGCTGCTGGGGCATTGGTTAACCCAAATGACATGACCAAAAACTCATAATGCCTATACCGAGTGCGGAATGCCATCTTAGGGACAGCAGACGCCCTAATCCTCAGCTGATGGTAGCCAGATCTCAAGTCTATCTTTGAAAACACCTTTGCACCCTAAAACTGGTCAAATAAATCATCAATCCACGGCAGTGGATACTTGTTCTTTATCGTCACTTTGTTTAATTGCCGGTAATCAATGCACATCCTCATCGATCCATCATTTTTCTTCACAAATAACACTGGCGCACCCCAAGGAGAAACACTAGGCCTGGTAAAATGCTTCTCTAGAAAATCTTTCAACTGGTACTTTAACTCCTTCAACTCTGGCGGGGCCATGCGATATGGCGGAATAGAAATGGGCTACGTGCCTAGGGCTAGATCAATACAAAAATCGATATCCCTGTTGGGCGGCATACCCGGCAGGTCTGAAGGGAAAACCTCGGGGGACTCCCGAACAATAGGAACAGAGTTAATAGAAGGGACCTCTATGCTGGAATCATGAACATACGCCAGATAAGCTTAACACTCCTTCTCGACCATACGTCGAGCCTTCACATATGAAATAACACTGCGGATGGCATGACCTAGGGTCTCTCTCCACTCCAATCAAGGAAAATCTAGCAAAGCTAAGGTCACGGTCTTGGCGTGACAATCCAAGATAGCATGATACAGGGACAACCAATCCATCCCTAATATAACGTCGAAATCTACTATGTCTAAGAGCTATAAATCAACACGAGTCTCAAGACCCTCAAACACTACCACACACGAACGATGAACTCGATCGACCACTATAGAATCACCCCACCTATGTAGATACATAAACAGAAATACCCAAAGCATCACTAGGCATAGCCAGGTAGGGTGCAAAATAAGACGACACATATAAATACGTAGACCAAGGTCAAATAGCACTGAAGCATCCCTATCACAGACAAGAATAGTACCTGTAAT
Source organism: Nicotiana glauca (assembly GCA_026770625.1). NCBI lineage: Eukaryota > Viridiplantae > Streptophyta > Magnoliopsida > Solanales > Solanaceae > Nicotiana > Nicotiana glauca. Next base: position 40,201 of record MU777210.1, on the reverse strand, counting down.
GACTGCATTTGAAGACTCAGCCTCTGGATTGGCTTGAAGGGCATAGCACCGGGGCTGGGCCCCACCTCCCTGAACCATATCTCTAGGACGATCGACCGCTGGCTGGCCTCTACCACTGGCGGTCCGAGCTCCACCTCTATGATCCCTACCTCCACCTCTAGGGCCTCTATCCCCACCTCTAGCTGGCTGGGCGGCCTATGGATCACCTGATACCTGAATCATAGGACGAGGACCCTGCTGCTGAGAGCTGTCAGAAGCTCGAGGGCAATACCTGGCAATATTTCACGTATCTTCCACAAGAGTAACATCCCTCAGCTGCTGAGAATAACCGAGTGGTGGTGCGCTGATAGGTGGTGATGGTGAACTGAAAAGCTGCTGGTTAGCAGACTGCAGCTGAGAGCCACGACCACCTGAAGTACCATGTGAGACCTGAAGGGCTGACTGAAAGGGCCTCGGAGGGTGGCCTCTACCGTAAGAATCCCCAACTCCAGACGAGGTACCACTGTCTACTTGCATGACGGGGCCTCTTATCTGACCCATGACCACCTCCCCGTGCAAGAGCCATCTCAACTCTACGGGCCGTATTGACTGCCTCCTGAAAAGAAATCTCACTACTAGCTCCCATAGACATCTGGAGACGGATTGGCTGAATCAATCCATCAATAAACCTCTGCACCCTCTCTCGCTCTGTGGGGAATATAACAATAGCATGGCATGCCAGATCAATAAACCGAGTCTCATACTACGTGACTATCATAGAGCCCTGCTGTAGGCGCTCGAACTGCCTGTGAAGAGCCTCTCGCTGAGTAACTAGGAGAAACTTCTCCAAAAACAACTCTGCAAACTAATCCCATGTCAATGATGGAGACCATGCTGGTCTGGATAAACAATAGTCCCTCCACCAAGTCTTGGCAGATCTTTCAAGTTGAAAGGTGGCGAAGTCGACCCCATTGGTCTCCATAATACCCATAGTCCGAAGGATCTCGTGGCAGTTGAATAAGAAATCCTGTGGATCCTCCGATGAAGCACCGCTGAATGTGGTGGTGAAAAGCTTGGAGAACCTATCAAGTCTCCACAAAGCACCCGAAGACATCGCCGGACTGGGCTGCAATACCTGGCTGAGCTGCCACAACTGGCTGAACCACTGGGACATGAGCCTGGGGAGCTACCTGCTCCCGGGTACTCCTCCTCCAACCTGAGAAGTGGCTGGTGCTACTGGAAGCAAACCCCCTCTAGTGACGCTATCCACAAAGCCTACCAGTCTGACCAAAACGTCCTGAAGATCTGGGGTGACCATGAACCCTCCTGGGACGTGAGCTGGGCCCACTGGAGCTGCTGGGGCTGGAACCTCCTCATCATAATCAATATGAGGCTCCACCTCTGGGACTGCTGCCCAGGGCTGAGCTCTGCCTCTACCTCGATCTCTGGCACGACCTCTACCTTTGCCCCTCGTAGGAACTGTCGCTGGGGGCTCGGGCTGCTACGCAGTTGAAGAGGAAGCACTGTTCTCGCTATCTGTGAAAGAACAGAGTAGAAACACAATCAGTATTTGAGAAACAGAATCGCACGACAAGAAAGAACCAAATGAAATTTTCCTAACTCCGTAGCCTCTGGGGGATAAATACAGACGTCTCCGTACTGATCCCTCAGACTCTACCAAGTTTGTCTGTGAGTAGCGAGACCTATGTAACCTAGAGCTATGATACCAACTTGTCACGACCCGGATTTCCCACCATCGGGAGTCGTGATGGCGCCTACTGTCGGAGCTAGGCAAGATAAAAATTTTAAACATTCCCTGATTTCACCTCAACAATAACAATATAAATATAATGAGTCATTTAAATAAAAGCGAAAGTCTTTAAAATATAGATAGCTGAAAACCCAAAATGCGGAAGTTTAATATTTCTCTACCTAAGACTGATGTCACTATCTCACGAACTACTAAAGAGTGCTACAAACAAGTCTGAATAGAAATACATAAATGTCTGTCTCGGTACAATGAAAAAAATTGAAAGCATAGAAAGGGATTCCGGCCCGCGAACGCCACTTAGTCTACCTCGTAAGTCCCTGGACTGAAGTCAGCTCCCGATCAATATCATATTGTTGTGGTCTCAAAGCTGCTCCTGGATCTGTGCAAAAAGATGCACAGAGTGTAGCATCAGCACAACCGACCCCATGTGTTGGTAAGTGCCTGGCCGAACCCCGGCGAAGTAGTGACGAGGCTAGAAAGAACCTACCAAAAACAACCTGTGTAGATATATATACAAGTGCAATGAAATAACAACAGAAAAATATCAATTTAAATGGGGAGGGGACATGCGTAGGGGAAATACAGAGGAAAACAACTTATCAGAAGTAAACACAAACTACATCAGCTCTCATAATCTATATAACTGGTCGGCGTGGCACACGATCCCATTCCATAATATATAAGTGGTCGGCATGCCACCCGATCCAATTTCAGCATATATGAGTGGTTGGCATGCCACACGATCCCATTTCAACATATATAAGTGGTTGGCGTGCCACACGATCCCATTTCATAATATATAAGTGGTCGGCGTGCCACACGATCCAATTTCAGCATATATGAGTGGTTGGCGTGCCACACGATCCCATTTCAACATATATAAGTGGTTGGCGTGCCACACGATCCCATTTCATAATATATAAGTGGTCGGCGTGCCACACGATCCAATTTCAGCATATATAAGTGGTCGGCGTGCCATACGATCCCAGCATGGGAATAATCACATCTCTTCCTTTTACGTTCATTTCTTACTATATAATCAAGTCAAAAAATAAAAAATCGAGTCAACGCTCCAAGGAGTTTACAAATCATATTTCCTTCTCATTCTCTTCATATCATATAGAAACCACCAATTAACAAGGAATAGTCACTACCGAATCCCAAATAAGCACAAATAAGGACCCACGGTCATGCTGGACACCAGTTTATAGATACTCGTTACCATACCTATGCACCGTACTCAACATTTAGCGATTAACAAATAATTCTCTAATTCTATTCTCTCAAGTCAAAGTTAGATTAAACACTTACCTCGGGCCAAATAATAACAATCAATCCTCAAATATCGCCTTTCCTCTACAATCCGACTCCAAAATAATGATATCTAGACATAATTAATTCAATAATATCAATAAGGACTCGACGGCAACATCCCATAGCCTAGATATAAATTTCCTAGCATTCTTCCAAAAATACCAAAATTCGACATCGGGCCCACATGGTCCAAACACGAGGCTTGGACAAAAACCTAGTCACCCATAACCCCACGAGTTCAAATATGCAATTTATTTTAATGTTCGACCCCAAATTGAGGTTGAATCACCTAAAATTCTCAAAACCCTAACTCTACCCAAAGCCCCTAATTTCTACTTTGATTTCATATTTTTAGGCTTAGAAATTAGTGATTAGTTGAAGAAATTAAGAGAAGACGAGGTTAGGAACACTTATCTATGAAGTTATGGAGGAAGATCTCTTCAAAATTTGTCTACGGGGTGTGAGGAAGAAGGGTTCGTGTGGGAAAATGGAGTGAATCCCGTAACTGTTCTGTTTTTGAACTTTAAAATCACTGGGCAAAAATATCCTTCGCGTTCGCGGGAAAGGGGCCGCATTCGCGAAGGGCAAACTGGGTATGCATCGCGATCACGTTGGAAGGAACATGAACGCGTTGAAGGAAAAAGACTGGGGTCCAACGTGAACACGTTGAAGGAAAAGTTTGGGGTCCTGGGTTTACTCTATGCGAACGCGTAGGTACATATGCGAACACGATGAAGGGTGAGCTAATACTATGCGAACGCGTGAACGAGTTCGCGAACGCATTGAAGGAATTACTAGGGGTCTTGAAATTGGCTTACGCAATCGCGTGAGTGGTGATGCGATCGCGAAGAAAGGAACCTGTAAAAATCGCGAATGCGTGCTGAAGGATGTAATCGTGAAGAAGGGAATGCCTGTGCAAAACTTGCAGAAAATCTGATATCATCCTAAGTCCAAAACCACCCCGAACACCTCCGAAAACACTCTCGAGCCCTCGGGGCTCCTAAGCAATCACACAAACTAACTCAACAACATCCTACAAACTTAACCGTGCGACCAAATTACCATAACAACATCAAAATCAATGAATCAAACCTCAAAATCATCATTTTTTATTCTAACTTCATTAACTTTAAATTTTAGATATTTAGGTCCGAAACATGGCAAACGACGTCCGATTTCGGCCAAACTTTACAGAAAGTACTTAACACATATTTAAGACTTGTTCCGGGCATCGAAACCAAAATACGAGCCCGATACCATAGTCTTTTAATCAATTTTCCTTTCCATTTTCCTTAATAATTTTCGAAAAATTATTTCACAGAAAAATTCTTTTCTCGGGCTCTAGACCACGGATTTCGACTCCGGGCACATGCTCGAGTCCCATATTTTTCTACGGACCCTCCGGGACCGTCAAATTATGGATCTGGAACCGTCAAATCATGGGTCCGGATCCGTTTATCAAAAATATTGATCGGAGTCAACGTTAATCATTTCAAAGCCACATTTGAAATTTTTCACAGAATTTAACATCTAATATTTTCGGCTACGCACCCGGACTACGCACGTAAATCGAGACAACTAAAGGTGAGGTTTTCAAGGCCTCGAAAGCACGGAAAAAGAGAGAAATCCAGTGATGACTCTTTGGGTCGTCACAACTGAACCCATAACTTTCGACGCAGAGTAAAAATTTATTAAAAATGCAAAAAAAAAAAGATATGAACCCATAATATTTAAAAATATAATGGGTTCTTTTGTTCCACTTTGGCACAAAAAATTTTATCCCAGGCAAAAATACAGCGCAGACAAATCTCAGCTCCTACCCCCACCACCCGCATTTTTTTTGTAATTTCAAATTATTATTTTTTTCATTTTTTCTGCCCCCTCCCGTTGAAAAAATATTTGTATATATATATATATTTTCAGTAATAACTGCGGGTTCAACTGAACCGATAAATTTCGACGCGGAGTAAAAATTTATATGTGAAAATTCATTAAAATTGTAAAATATAGATATAAACACATAACTTTAAAAATATAATGGGTTCAATGTTAAAAATATTAAAATTGAATCCATATGATTTAAACTCTAGGTCCGCCTCCATGTTGGGAGTATGAAAAATAGCCAGCTTTTGTGTCAAAGTGGAACAAAAGAAATGGGGTTGGAGGGCTAAAATAGAACATGGCTGAATTATAGTGCCAAAATGAAAAATTTGGCCAAGTTTAATGGGCTGTATATGTATTTGGCCATGGAAATTTGGCTGAAAAATGGTCCCTCACGCGCCTAAAGGGCGAGGCAAATCACACACTAAATCTAGTGAGCTTTTGTGTTAAAGTGGAACAAAAAAATGGAGTTGGAGGGCCAAAATAGAACAAGAGTTATTTAGAGGGCCAAAATAAAATATTGGTCCAAGTTTAATGGGCTATGTATATATTTGGCCTTAAAATTATATGTGGAATCACAAATATAAATAAAACATATATAAAAGTACAAATTTTTGAAAATGATTAACATTAATCCTATTTCTTTATGACTTAACGCTTGAATTCAAAGTGACTGAATAGTTTGTTTTGAAAATTTTATTAAACATAATTGTATATTTATGTGATATTAATGCCCCCATTAGCGGATCTACATACACATTTATGGGTGCTTAAGCACTCATTACTTGTGATCATATTTAGTAATTTACATAGATAATTATCCAAATATTTAGATAAATATTGAGCGAGCACCCATAACAAAACTCTTTTTTCCTCTTCTTTCGAAATTTTAATCGGCGAGCACCCATGACTTTAAAATCCTGGATCCGCCACTGAATGTCCCTCTTGATAATTTGAAACCCTCTATTGGACATTACTGCAATATACGTTCTCTTGTGGATCTCTTGAGTATGGAAGCATCTCAATATACTATAAACACATTTTCTTCCATATATCTGGTGAAAAGGACAGAAATAATCAATGCATAGAAGAATGAACTGAAAGCATTCGCTCTAAATATTGATAGGTCTCATAATCTGTTTGAAAAGCTCCACAAAATCCTTTGCTCCAGCTGGAGAAATCACAATCTATTCGGTAAGTTGTCATTTAATGAAAAAAAACCAAAGAAAATACAATATTACTGTTCAAAGTAGCAGAGCCATATGAAGATAGACAAAAAAGTCGACAAACTAACCAGGTAAATAATTCTTCTACTTTCCTAGTTTCTCTAGTATCATCAATTGTCCATTGACAAAGGACTAAACGTCTAAAACTAATCCTCATAAGTTTTTGGGTAGGAAACATATGATTAAACACTTAACTTGTTGAAGTGTATGGTTTATATGTACTAATATGTGGGATATGAGGGAAGAGGTTTTACAAATAAATTGTACGATATTGCAACTATTTTAAGTGTTTTATCATTAAACTCTCTCCTACTTAATTTATTTTTATTTCACCAAGTATCTTTTGTTTACTAAATATGATAGTGATGCTAACAAAAAATATTTACTAAAAAAGCAAAAGAATAAATAAAAGAAACAGAAATTTGACTACTACTATATCAAGACCCAAACCCCGCTCTGGTCGTGATGGTTCCACTCGTGAAGACAAGACCAGCCAGACCATTTCAGAACACCTTTTTTAAGCAGCTAGATAGTTCATAAGTAGTTTAAATATGACTTCATGATATTAATTAGCAGAATTACAACCCAACACAACCCTAATTGGGGTGTCACAAGTCACGGACATCTATTAGAGTGTAAATCCAACTACAATGTCTAAAATATAAAATACCGGAATAATGAATAAAGAGAGAAAAATAGTACTGCAAACGCTGGCAGTCATCTCGCTAACTCCTATAACTCTGCATTTGATCAGCCAAAACCCGCTAATGGGTGGATAAATACCTGCATCTGCACACGAGGTGCAGGGAGTAAAGTGAGTACTCCAACTCAGTGAGTAATAAAGGTAAATAACAACTGAGCAGTAAGAAATTACGTATAACAAACCATCATGCTGAATAGAGCAGTGCAAAAACCTTTTGAGGAAAGCGGTGAGATTGTGAAATCTTTAGAGAAACATCTTAGCTTAGTTTAAACCTCTTTTGAAAATAACTTTTTCAGCGGTTACGCAAATGAATGCAAACAAATAGTGCAGATAAGCACAGAAATTTGCCCCTCGGGCACAAACTCAGTCATCAGATAATGCCATACAATCAGGTAGATATTGCATGAAGTAGCACAGACAACAGATAATGGCAGACAAATGAAATAAAGTAAACACATAGAACAGTACCAGTACCGCTGCAGCGTGCAGCCCGATCCACATTTCGCTGCGGCGTGCAGCCCGATCCATTTATTGTCGACGGTGCTCACTGGGGGTGTGCAGACTCTGGGAGGGGCCCCTTACGGCTCAAGCGCAATATCAAGTCATCTCATAGCATCAAGTCTAGGCACTTAGCCTTATATCAGTATCAGTATAACACTGATTCAACGTGCAACCCGATCCAAAAGTATCCTCACACACAGGCCCTCGGCCTTACTCGGTCAAAAATCATATAAGACCCTCGGGCAATAGTAAAACATGATGCTCATCCCAAAAATAGTATAGGAAAGATCATTTCAAGTGTTAAAGCAAAATAAACTTGGCTGAGTTTTGAAAACAATAGAAAATACATGACTAAGTTCAAGTATATAATCGAAGTAGTGAGGAAATATCAACAACCATCCCCGAAGGGTTTCAAATAATTGGTGCAAATCCCAAATATGGCAATCAACCCAAATTATGGTGATAACAAATAAGTTTCAGTCAAATGTGCGGTAAAATCATCAATTGGGACGGACCAAGTCACGATCCCCAATAGTAAAAGACCCCACGATCATCATCCAGCATGTGTCTCGCCTCAATATAGCACTACGATGTGCAATCCGGGGTTTCAAACCCTCATGATATCATTTACAATCATTACTTACCTTGATCGGGTCCAAACTCTAGCCCGCGATGCCTCATCCGCACGAATCGACCTCCGAATGCTCCAAATCTAGTCACAATCAGTACATAATCATTAAAATATGCTAAGGGAGCGAAGCCCACTCGAAAATATCCAATTTAACATCAAAATCCCGAAATTGCTTAAACCCGACCCCTGGGCCCACGCTTCGGAATTCGACGAAACTCACAAAATCCGACAACTCATTCAACCACGAGTCCAACCATACCAAAATTACTAAATTCCGATAACAATTTGGCCTCCAAATCTTCAAATCTTATTTTCAAATCCCTAGATCCGAATCCCCAATTTACACCTCAGAAACATGTATTCTAGTCGGATTATTCGGTAATAATTCAATATTATGGAGTAGAAATGATCACAAGTGACTTACCTCAACATTTCCCATGATTTCTTGCTCAAATATCGCCCCAAGCCGTGTTCTTTCACCAAAAAAAAGGTCAAAATGAGTAGAAAAACGCAACAGATTTATTAAACCTATTCTGGTCGCTAAAAGAGCCATTCCCGTCACTAAAAATGACAAATTTGGTCGCTAAAAGTGCGCACCAGCAATGTTTATTGTCACTCAAAAGGCTCTAACTCCACTATACGAACTCGAAATTTGATGATTCTTGATCCTATGAGCCACAAATAATGATACGAACATAGTCCTTCAATCGAAACTCAATTCGGAGCTTATTTGTTCAGTGTGATATCCATTTCGCTCGTTAAACAATTAACTCATGATTTGCGTCAAAAACCTAATCGCGACTTGATGAAATTAGGCCAAACTTTCCAGATCACTCCTATAATTCATTATCAAAATTTCGGAAGTCTCAAAATCAAATTTCAATCTTTAGAACTAAAAATGGGCCTTTGGATCATTAAATGCTTATAATCAAAACGCTAAAATCTTCCAAAAACTCTTCCAAAACATATCCGAGCCTCATGGGACTCCGACCAAACATGCCAACACACCCCATAACATAATTCAAACTTGTTCCAACCTTCGAAATGCTTAAAACAATATCAAAACATCAAATCACCCTCGGATTCAAGCCTAAGAATTCCAAAACTTCTGAAATCCGAATTCAATCAAAAAGTCGGCCAAATGACGTCCAAATGACCTGAAATTTTGCACACACATCACAAATGACATAATGAAGCTATAACAGCTCTCGGAATTCCATTCCGACCCTCGGATCAAAATCTCACCTATCAACCGGAATTTGCCAAAATATTAACTTTGCCAATTCAAGCTGAATTCTTCCACGAACTTCCAAAATGCATTCCGATCGCACTCCTATATCATAAATGACCCAACGAAGCTATCCAAATCATAAAATTTCCAATATGAGCTCATATACAAATAATTTAACTCTTAGTCAAACCTTTCAAATTCAAAGCTTTCAACTGAGACTGTTCCTTCACCTTTATTCTGATTTTTCCTGAAAACCAAAACCAACGATCTACATCAGTCATAATACGTTACACGGGGCAAGTCATGCCCAGGAACTGGCGATCAAAGTGCAAAAGTTCAAAACGACCAGTCGGGTCGTTACATCCTCCCCCACTTAAACACACGTTCATCCTCGAACGTACCCAGAGCTGTTCTAAAAGCCAACCAATCGCTGAATAACCTTGCCATGTATGTAGCCGGGGGTGATTTCACGTCACCCTATCTCATATAGGTCCGATAACACCTTTTATCTAAAATTACACAATCCACTCTAGCCCATAAACCATAGAATCACATTTTCACTTCTGAAACCATCAATACGATCAAAACCTCACACCTATACTTCGAAAAGACCCAAACTAGCTATATTAACCCATGCCTGCAACCTCAAGTGCAATTATCCGATATACCACGTAACTCAAACACATGTGGCGATAACTTCCATTCACATCAGCTGCACACAACACCCGAATACCGGTAGAAACCTCTTATCAACTAAAGTCTCATTCCAACATTTCCATATACTACCAATGATAAATGAAACACACAATGAATCATAACCATCTCTCAGATTAGTCATCCATAAAGTTACTTCTCCATTGGCAAGGACCATAGCAAATTTCTGAATCGAACCTCGATATTTACCCTTCAAACATGCTGAAATCGAATCCGTTTGTATTCATTACAGGCCCCAACGATCTCATCTACTCCAACACAATTACTCTGGTGACATGACACACCAAGACAGGCTAAGGCCATAACTTGCGCAGTCCGCATACCAATAAGTAACAGTCCGAACATAATCACATCATGAAACTAACTCAAACGAAAGAGCCGTACCGCAAGCTCACCAATATCATCACATCACACGGCTAAGAACCCTTCTCGCATCATAGAAATAGAACACACAAATTTGACCTGCAAGGTCATATTTCCACACAGCTTTGCTGTAACGTGCGATCCTATCCAAATACTGCTCCACATGAAACTCCTCAAGTCACTATGCTCGAAATCGACAACCATGCTCAATTGATGTCTGGATCCAAAGCAAATCATTACACCCACAGTGGAACAAATAACATACACCACGCAAACCCGATAGAACATAACCGGTACGTCATTTACCGAGCAACTCCTAATTACTCTTCCGGATCGACTTCCACTATGAAACCCCAATGGAACCTCACCATATATGCCCATAACCAACAAATCATAACATCTCACAAAACAAAAAGGAAACTCACAGGTCTCCCAGATCACTAGCAAGCTCAATAACGATCGAATTAACCTACCCCTAAATAATACAATTCGGGGCTAACCAAGCCGACTCAAGCTAGAACACGCATCCACATTGGCCTGCCAACGAACTAATTATCAAGGAAGCCTGAAGCTGCTCCTTCCACTACTACAACTCCTACCGGATCCATACGATATGGTTCCCGACCCCAAATAAATACCGAAATCCACAACCTCGCCTGGAGACATGCCCGGCCACAAAAAACGCATCCGAAAAGTCCCCCAACACCGGAACTGAATCAATGGTAGAAACCTCTGCACTGACATCCATCATGAAGGACCAATTAAGAAAGACAATCATTCCTACCCATCCGCTGGGTCTTTATAATATAAACCACTATGCTAGAACATAATTCGACGCACCTCGCCACTCAACCCGTGGCGTTTCCGGCATAGCCCATAGCACAATAGTCCAGAATAACCCAACACTGAGATAACCAGTCTACACCCCAATATCATATCCAAAATATAACATACCAAGCAAAGAAAGATCCACTCGGGCCTCCAAATCCCGGTAGTTGCTAAACAGTGCCGAAACACACGATCTACAACCACATTATAGCCTGTATATGAGAATTCCGTCTCCACATCCACACAATGCATGAATCATCATATCCGATCCCACTTTCGCCGGCCGAACACATGCACGCCTTTAATACCTAATCATTCCACGATAGATACTCTAAAATTTCCCTGTGCCACCAAGCAAATCTGAATACCACCAGTCGATCCAACAAGAAAATGCAGTAATACTACCGAAGTATCATCAGTTTAATCACATTACCCTTTTTTCTGAGACATATACTCTCGTCAAATCACTTCCAATTAGCAGTACCATTTCCTTGATTATCTGAGGCTACCCTTTGCCTAAGAGTTTTATAAACTTCCTTTCATAACGGAATTATAACCTAGCACACACCAGTCTTGGTCCTCCACAACATACCGCATATACCATACCATCCAAGGATAACATGAAAACTTTTATCTCCCTTCCGAGCCACAGACATCTACACACTCAACTATTCATGAACTTCCATTGATCCCATCTAGAAGAAAATCATTAAACATCCCATGCCTATCATATTCGTAGAAAATGCACCTCTCCAACCATAGTAGAAATCAACAAGAACTCTCCCAATTCTGTTTGCACAAATTAAGCTGCCAGGACTGAATCCTTCTAACTAGACCAAGCTAAGCAAGCCATCAAAACCCAAGACCATTGCTACAAAATACATGCAAGAACCCATTACCCCAAACACATACAAAGAGTTAATCATATCCTTACCATACCGATTTGATCTATTATCAAGCTACTCCATCTATCTAAATTTTTCTTTGATTCATCATCAACTTGATATTACCTCTTGCTGTAGCACCACAATGCCTCAACCCAGGCTTACCACATAAGACCCAAGCATAAGACCACGCTGTCTAATACCCATAAGCCGCTGAATACTCTGTCAAATATTCCCAGAAACATCACATTCTAGAATACTTTACTCTGAAGAACTTCCTGCGAATCTAAGTCTGTTACCTTTACTTTCCTGATACTGATACATAGAATCCCATAATTCACATAGAAATACCACAAGTCTTGACCTGTTCCAATGAAAACAACAGTTTCTAACCAGCTATGCAACTTTAGAGAAATCAATTGATGTATACAGACTCTTGAACACATTAGAACTATTCTCGCAAGTCATTCACTCTTATTCAAGCTGCAATTTACCTGATCAATGAACAGAACCACCCAAACCTCATTAGCATCCTGATACCGCATGATGTAGCCTCATCTTAATACAACCAAGCAACCTCCCGCTCTATGCACCGAGCATTCTTTACCAACCAACACTCAAGACATCCTGTGATTCTCTTTCCCCATGAAGCATAATATTACCTTTGTTGAAATCTTCCTTTACTCGAGCCATTCTCGGTCTCAATTTCCGTAGGCCATAAATGATTCACTCGCATGCCTCAAAATAGAACCAACATAATGCCTAACCGTGGAATAAATTAATCAACAGACTCCCCCACTTGGCTCGGAGCCATAGGTCCAGATACACTCAATAACTCATAACACTTTTACTCTATTGATGCCATAATACCATAGTGAGATTAAACTCAAATCATTTGTATGCTTGTGAAAACACAGATCATCTAGTACTACAAATCTTCTGCAATTCTCGCGTTTATCCCCGCAACAGCTAAGCCCACTCCCTTAGGCGACCCGAAATTTCAAATTTCAACACGTACTTTTCACTTGCACATGAGATCTCCTAACATACACATAAGGATCACACCACTTTAGAACACTCCGCAGGAGATAAACCACCCGTTTCGCCTCAATATAACATTTCTGTATACCTTTCACCGTCATACACATTACACAATTACTTATTCTTCCTGAGTCTGAACTCATACCGCAATATGAAATTTACTTCACTTCTAACTAGAAGACATGAAAAGATTCTTCACGTGCCCATAACTCGGGGCTACACATCCAGTCACAATGGAAATCAAGCACTTATTAGTTCATCTATCATCCAGCAGACCTCCTTCGTCACTTCCAAGTCACATAAATACATCTCGCAGTACTAACATACTCATCACGTGGTTATCCAACCGTCGCTTCCACTAATAGGGACAATACCGAACGTATAAGTTCAAAAACACTTGTTCACACAATCAACACCTCGGTGCTCAAGCCATAGTCAAAGATCTGGCCTCAAATCATCCAGACTGGCCCAATATAAACTCATAGGGATTACATCTCGCCCCTCGATCGAGGAATCACAAGCCAACAAGGCACATCTGATATTGAGCGCTCATACACGCATGCGAACGCGCGGGAGGAATTTCAAGATTTACTTTTCAAGTTGAATCAAGAACGCATAATAAGAATTCAAGAATGTGAAGTTTTCCTAAAGGTTCTGTAGCCTCTCGAGGATAAATACAGACGTCTTCGTACCAATTCACGAGACTCTACTAAACCTGCTCATGACTCGTGAGACCTATGTAACCTAGGCTCTGATATCAACTTTTCACGACCCAAAACCCGCTCTGATCGTGATGACGCCTCTCATGAAGACAAGGCTAGCCAGACCATTTCAGAACACCTCTTTTAAGTAGTTAGACAGTTCATAAGCAGTTTAAATATGACTTCATGATATTAATTAGCAGAATTACAACCCAACACAGACCTAATTAGGGTGTCACAAATCACGAGCATCTATTAGAGTGTAAATACAACTACATGGTCTAAAATATACAAAATCGGAAAAATGAACAAAGAGAGAAAAATAGTGCTGCGAACACTGGCAGTCACCTCGCTAACTCGTATAACTCTGCCTCTAATCAGCCAAAACCCGTTCACGGGTGGATAAATACCTGCATCTGCACACGAGGTGTAGGGAGTAAAGTGAGTACTCCAACTCAGTGAGTAATAAAGGTAAATAACAAATGAGCAGTAAGAAATCACGTATAATAAATTATCATGCTGTATAGAGCAGTGCAAAACCCTTTTGAGAAAAATGCTGAGACTGTGAAATCTTTAGAGAAACATCTTAACTCAGTTTAAACCTCTTTTAAAAATGACTTTTTCAGCGGTTACGCAAATGAATGCGAACAAATAATGCAGATAAGCACAGAAATACGCCCTTTGGGCACAACACTCAATCATCAGATAATGCCAGGCAATCAGGTAGATATTGCATGAAGTAGCACATACAACAGATAATAGAAGACAAATGAAATAAAGTAAACATAGAACAATACCAGTACCGCTGCGGCGTGCAGCCCGATCCATTTATCGTCGACGACGCTCACTGGGGGTGTACAGACTCCGTGAGGGGCCCTTCACGGCCCAAGCGCAATATCAAGCCATCTCATGGCATCAAGTCTATGCCCTCGACCTCATATCAATATTAGTATAACACTACTACGGCGTGCAGCCCGATCCAAAAGTATCCTCACACACAGGCCCTGGCCTTACTCAGTCAAAAATCACATAAGCCCTAATAGTAAAACATGCTGCTTAGCCCAAAAATAGTATAGGAAAGATCATTTCAAGTGTTAAAGCAAAATAAACTTGGCTGAGTTTTGAAAACAGTAGAAAATACATGACTGAGTTCAAGTATAGAATCAAAGTAGTGAGGAAATATCAATAACCATCCCCGAAGGGGTTCAAATAATTGGCACGGAGCCCAAATATAGCAATTAGCCCAAAGTATGATGATAACAAATAAGTTTCAGTCAAATGTGCGGTAAAATCATAAATTGGGACGGACCAAGTCACGATCCCCAATAGTAAAAGACCCCACGCTCATCATCCTGCGCGTGTCTCACCTCAATATAGCACTACGATGTGCAATCCGGGGTTTTTAACCCTCAAGACATCATTTACAATCATTACTCACCTCGATCTGGTCCAAACTCTAGCCTGTGATGCCTTACTCGCACGAATCGACCTCCGAATGCTCCAAATCTAGCCACAATCAGTACATAATCATTAAAATATGCTAAGGGAGCGAAGCCCACTCAAAAATATCTATATTATATTAACAGGAGAGGATAAAACCCTCTCCTTAAGCCAAGTGGCATCATAAACAAAAGTCACATGACATAATTAGTTACTAATTAGTTTTTAGTTAATAATTAGTTATTATCTATTACATTTAAATTTATATAACTATAAAAATGAAAATAATAAAAAATAAAAACTATCATATATATATATATATATAATCAAAAATATAAATATATAAAAAATAACTACCCATTCTAATTGGGTGGAGTAGATTCAAATTGGAGTGTTAAAATTATTTTAAAATAAAAAAACAAAAAAAAGAAAAATAAAAAATTAACTATAATAAGAAAAACGAAAAAAGAAGAAGAAAAACTACCCATTCAAATCGGTTAGCAGTTTTAAGTTGGAGTTTTAAAATAATAAAATAAAAATTACCATTTTAAATTGGGGAGTAGTTTCAAGTTAGAGTTTATAATTGTTTTAAAATAAAAAATAAAAATAAAGCAAAAAAAAACTTTTGATTCAAATTGTGGAGTAGTTTCTTTCTAATATTCTATATCCTATATTCTATATATCTTCTATATATTATTAAAAGGAGATAATAAAGCCCTCTCCTTATGCCAAGTGGTAGCCTAGAAAACAACCTTATGGAATAATTAATTAATAATAAAGAAATTATCTATTGAAAATTAACAAAGAAATTAACTACCTAAATTAACTTTTAAAACATGGGGAGAGTTGGTTTAAGTTAGTTAATTTCTTTATTTCATTTTTAACATCATTTTATTTTTTGTTTTTTCAAATAAAAAGTATATCAATTCATTAAAATTCAAACAATATTATTGAGAAAAATATAATAAAATTTAATATAAAAAATATCTATTTTCAAGAGTAATAAAATGTATATCTTTTATTATATTACAAAAAAACAGCAGATAAAAATATTAAACAAGTAATATACTAATAATCTATCTATATATTATTAAAAGCCAAAGAAAAAGGCATCATATTAATACAAGTGGTCGTCTAGATAAAAGCCGTATGACATAATTAGTTAATAACAAAAAAATTATTTATTGAAAATTAACAAAGAAATTAACTACTCAAATATTAGTGAGGTTGGGTATATCGTATTGACAAATAAAATGACAATTAAAATTTATTAAAGCAATACGGTCTAATAGTATCAAACAAGAATGATTATAATTTAATTTTTTCTTTTTAATGTTAACCGCGCATCGCACGGGTACGACTACTAGTCTAATTTAACATCAAAAACCCGAAATTGCTCAAACCCGGCCCCTGGGCCCACACTTCGGAATTTGATGAAATTTACAAAATCCGATAACTCATTCAACCACGAGTCCAACCATACCAAAATTACTAAATTCTGATAACAATTCGGCCTCCAAATTTTCAACTCTTATTTTCAAATCCCTAGGTCCAAATCCCCAATTTATACCTCAAATACATGTAATCTGGTCGGATTATTCGATGATAATTCAATATTATGGAGTAGACATGATCACAAGTGACTTACCTCAAGATTTTCCATAATTTCTTGCTCAAAAATCGCCCCAAGCCGTGTTCTTTCACCAAAAAAAGGTCAAAATGAGCAGAAAAACGTAGGGGTGTGCATTCGAATCGGTTTATCGATAAATCGAATCGATTATTTGTTATCAAAATCGAAATCGAAAAAATCGAAACCTTATTGAAACGATAACGATAAGCATGTGTACAAATCGATAATCGATAAGTAATTATCAATAAGGGTCAAGATAAAATCGATAAATCGAATGCACACCCCTAGACTGTAGACGCTTGTTAAATGAGTAATTACCTATTTGTGTAGATTAATATAACATACAAAATGTATATATATTCCGCTACTATTTTGAAAGTAGCTATAAAATATTATTTTCCCTAATCTATACCCTTTCCTTTACCCTAAGTCCCTTACCTTATTATTTCCTTTACCACATTTAAGGAATGATCATATTTAAAGATCAAGGGAATGAAGTTCAAATTAATGGAAAATAGAATTAGCCGTGATGATGTGTTTTGTTTTGTTTTATTTTTTTATACCATTGGAGTGTTGGTGGCATATATTTGATCCCTTACTTTAGTTTTATTGCATGTGCTTGTTGACACAATTTTTATATTATAAATATTGTTCGTCTTATTTTAGCTTCTTTGTGTCCATATTAGTTAGGCGCGTTTATAGCGATATACTTTCCATGGAATCCCGCAAATTTTCTTATTGATGTAATCGATAACCGAATCGATAAACTCCCAAAATCGATAAATCGAAATCGAAAAAATCGAAATCTTATTGAAACGATAACAATAAGCATATGTACAAATCGATAATCGATAAGTAATTATTGATAAGGGTCAAAATCGAATCGATAAATCGAATGCACACCCCTAGAAAAATGCAACAGCTTTATTAAACTTATTCTGGTCGCTAAAAGAGCCATTCCCGTCACTAAAAGTGACAAATCTGGTGGCTAAAGGTGCGCACCAGATCTTGCTGCATCAGCAATATTTATTTTTACTAAAAAGGTTCTAACTCCACCATACGAACCCGGAATTTGATAATTCTTTTTCCTATGAGTCAAAAATAATGATACGAACATAGTCCTTCAATCAAAACTCAATTTGGAGCTCATTTGTTTAGTGCGATATCCATTTCGCTCGTTAAACAATTAACTCATGATTCGCGTCAAAAAACCCAATCGTGACTTGATAAAATTAGGCCAAACTTTCCAGATCACTCCTATAATTCATTATCAAAATTCCGGTAGTCTCAAAATCAAATTTCAATCTCTAGAACTAAAAATTGACCTTTGGATCATTACATGCTTATTAATCAAAACGCCAAAATCTTTCAAAAACTCTTCCAAAACATATCTGAGCCTCATGGGACCCCGACTAAAAATGCCAACACACCAAATAACACAATTCAAACTTTTTCCAACCTTCGGAACGCTAAAAAAACATCAAATCACCCTCGGATTCAATCCTAAGAATTCTAAAACTTTCGAAATCCGAATTCGATCAAAAACTCGACCAAACGATGTCCAAATGACCTGAAATTTTGCACACACATCACAAATGACATAAAAAAGCTACAGTTACTCTTGGAATTCCATTCCTACTCTCGGAGCAAAATTTCACCTATCAATCGGAATTCACCAAAATATTAGCTTTGCCAATTCTAGCCGAATCCTTCCACGGACTTTCAAAATGTATTGCGATCGCGCTCCTAAGTCATAAATCACCCACCGAAACTATCCAAATCATAAAATTTCCGATCCGAGCTCATATACAAGTAAGTCAACTCTTAGTCAAACCTTTCAAATTCAAAGCTTTCAACTGATACTGTTCCTTCAAATTCATT
Source organism: Nicotiana glauca (assembly GCA_026770625.1). Lineage (NCBI taxonomy): Eukaryota > Viridiplantae > Streptophyta > Magnoliopsida > Solanales > Solanaceae > Nicotiana > Nicotiana glauca. The sequence goes on along the minus strand of MU777210.1, from coordinate 21,482 downwards.
CCGTTTTTTCCTGAAAATCAAAACCAACGATCTACATCAGTCATAATACGTTACACGGGGCAAGTCCTGCCCGGGAGCTGGCGATTAAAGTGCAAAAGTTTAAAATGAACAATCGGGTTGTTACACACTATTGGTACCTTTACGAGACCTTGAGTATAGTTCGATATTTTCTTATCAATATTTAGTGCATGGACACATTAATTTTTTCATATATAACAATTAGTCATCTTTAAAAGAAAAGGAATTTATAAACAAGAGGGGTTGTTCTGATGTTAAGCAACCTCCACTTTCAACCAATAGGTTGTGAGTTTGAGTCTCCCCAAGAGCAAGGTGGGAAGTTCTTGGAGGGAAGGATGTTGAGGGTCTATTTGGAAACAGCCTCTATACCCTAGGGTAGGGGTAATGTCTGCATACATACTACCTGTAACGACCCGACTGGTCGTTTTGCATTTTCAAACCCCGTTCCCTTAAATAATACTTTCCACATTTGCTTTAGCTAAATTATGACTTGCGAGGGCGGGTGGTTCGGAAGTTAGAAGAATTTCAGGAAAGAATAAGCCTAGTTGCTTCTTTAAATCTCTTTAAAAAGGCCAATTTGACTTCGATCAACATTTTGGAAAAACGGACCCGGAATCGTGATCCGGCAATTTTTAAGGGTCCGTGAGAAAATATGGGACATGGGCGTATGCCCGGAATCGGATTCTGAGGTCCCTAGCCCGAGTAATGGAATTTTTTGTAAAAATTATTAAGTTAAGTTTCAAAGAATTAAATAAACTAAGAAAATTGTTGTTTTCATAGGTATAGGGTTCAGATTTCAATTCTGAAGCTTGACACAAGTCCGAAATATGAATTAAGACCTGCCTGCAAAATTTGGTGTCAATCCGAGAAGTTTAAGGGCATTTGGACCCGTTGGTAGGAAGTAAAGAACTTGAAGTTCATTAAGTTTGATCAATTGGTTTTGGGATCCGATTCCTTGATTTAATAATGTTTTGGGTATTCCGAGGGTTCGACTAGGTTCGCCTCATGATTTCAGACTTGTCGGTGTGCTCGGGTGGGGCTCGGGAGCCCCGAACGTCAAATGGTCTAGGCTTGAGCGAAGTTGAAACTTAGGAAAAAACTTCCTTCAGCTGCTTCTGTCATAACCGCTTCTGAGGCTCTTGGACCGCAGAAGCGAGACTGCAGAAGCGATCGTCTAGTCACTGAAGTGGAAGGGGCCAGGCCCAGGGGAAACCGCAGAAGCAGACCCCCGACCGCATAAGCGGTCCATCCGCACTAGGCCATAACCGCAGAAGCGGTGTAATTTTCGCTTAAGCGGACTCGCAGAAGCGAGTAATGGACCGCAAAAGCGGCCCAGGCCCTTTGTCCCATTTCCGCAGAAGCGGCCCATTTCTGTAGAAGCGTGATTTCTTCCGCAGGAGCGGAAATCACAGGGGCCAGAACCTCATTTAATTCGAGCTTAAGCTCATTTCTTCCACATCTCTCTCAACTCTTGGGCAATTTTGGTGATTCAAAAAGGAAGGTTTCAACATAACAATTCGAGGTAAGTAATTCTCACTCACTTTAATCTCAAATACATAAACATTAGGTAGAATTAATACTAAAATTAGGTAAAAGTCAAGAGATTAGAGTTAGGCCTATGGTTTAGTCAAAACTAAGATTTAATCCTATAATTTGCCATGAAATGAACTGTAAATCATATATTTATGATCCTTAGGTGATAGAGAACAACTCCCTTCGAAAAAGAATATGGGAATCCGGGCACGTGTGCCCGGGGTCGAAAATTAGGAAAAATTGCGTCTTTGGTTAGGAAATTTATTAAACAATTAGAATTCAACCTTGCAAGCTCTTATTGACTAGTTCTTGCTTATTTTAATTAGTTAGTGCTCGCTTGGCTACGAATTGAGAGTTTGGGCTTATTCTTGGTATTGGAAGTGCGCTTCGGAGCAAGGTGAGTCTCTTTTCTAACCTTGTAAGAGGGAAATGTCCCCATAGGTATAATAAATAATCAAATTTGCTTTATATGCAGGGGCTACGTACGCACCAGGTGACGAGAGTCCGTGCGTAGTGACTTTATGACAGTCCGGGTAGTCTAGGATCCTAAAGCATGTTATATGTGAAAACTCTGTAATCTTGTTGACTGTTGAATTGTTTAGATCCTAACGAGTTGGACACCAAAATTCTAAAGGCATTGAATTTCATCTATTCTAGGGGTTTATTGAAAGAGAATTGACTTGTACTTGGGAGAACATGTATTTATGTGTACCTGCGTCGCATGTATAATTCGCGAGTGGGGTGAATGTGATTTACATTTTTACCGCGTCGCACGTATGGTTCACGAGCGGGGTAATAGATGCATCTATGGTTCAAGCCGTTCGCCCCTCGGCAGTGCACATTTATTTTTCTGTTGGATTGGGTCGTACGTTCCTCGGTGGTTATTTGTGTATGAGTTATCTAGCTTTTATTTGTGGTTAAGATTCCAGATTTTCTTAAAATACTTAAATATGAATGAACACACCCTACAAAAGGTTAAATTAAGGATTCCTATTTCATACTTGGAAAATTTATGACTTGAGTTATACCTGCTTGTTTAAATGATTCTCATTATTAATTGACCTTAGTGAGTATCGAGTCGACCTCTCGTCTCTACTTCTTCGAGATTAGACGGGATACTCACTGAGTACATGTT
>MU777210.1:5576-18040 GCA_026770625.1 Nicotiana glauca | reverse complement strand
TTAAAGGAAGGATTCCTATTTCATACTTGGAAAATTTATGACTTGAGTTATACCTGCTTGTTTAAATGATTCTCATTATTAATTGACCTTAGTGAGTATCGAGTCGACCTCTCGTCTCTACTTCTTCGAGATTAGACGGGATACTCACTGAGTACATGTTGTTTATGTACTCATACTACACTGCTGTACTTAAATGTACATGATTTGAGGCAGGTGGATCTGGACATCACTCTGTTGCATATCAGTGAGCGCATCTGGGACTTCTACGGTGAGCTGCATTCCCTTTTCGCCGATCCGCAACCGAGGAAGTCTTCCTTGTATTTGTTTTTGTTGTTTCTGTCTCTCCTGATTCAGACAGTAGGATAGGGTATTATTCATTTTTTGTGTGTATATTCTACTAGTTGCCCGTTGCTTGTGACACCAGGTTCTGGCACACACTGTGGTAGACGTTACTTTGGGTTGTATAACTGTTCCTACACTTTATTAATCCTTACTAGTTTATAACTCCAAATTGGGTTCAAAGGAAAAGAGATTTTTATTAAACTTCCGCGTTGGCTGGCCTGACAAATGGTGTTGGGCGCCATCATGACCTATTGTGGAAAATGGGTCGTGACAACATGGTATCAGAGCTCTAGGTTCATGTAGGTCTCACAAGTTACGGGAAAACCTAATAGAGTTTTGTAGATCGGTACGGAGACGTCTGTATTTATCTTCGAGGGGCTATAGGGTGTTAGGAAAGACTACTCTTTATTCATTTTTCCATTGTGCAGTGGTCAGTATACTAATTTCCTCTTCTATTCTCTCACAGATGGTGAGGACTCGTACCGCCAACGTTCCGAATCCGGGAGGAGCTGCTCCCCCCCATTGCCAGAGGCCGAGGCAGAGGCCGGGGGAGGGCGCCGGCCCATGGTAGGGGATGAGGGCATCCCAGATCTATTCCAGTTGCACCACCATCAGACCCTGCGAGAGATCCCATCATTGAGGAGCAGGGCGAGGCGCTCGCAGCTGTGCCTACTCCGGTGGATTTCATGACTGCATCGGGATTTCAGGAGGTCATGGGCCGCATGCTTCGGTTCATGGACACTATGACTCAGGCTGGTTTATTTACAGCAGACCTGGCTGCTTTGCAGGCAGTAGGGGGAGCACAGACCCCTACTACTCAGGCTCCTAGTCATGCAGCTGCGGTATATCAGACTCCGGGTGCACTACCCACAGAGGGGGTTCAGCTAGTTGCTGTAGCGGCACCCCCGCCCAGGCCAGCTGTGGAGTTCAATCCGCAGATGTTACTATATAGATGGACCAGACTTTACCCTCCAGTCTTCGGGGGTGAGCGTCATGAGGACGCCCAGGACTTCATTGATAGGTGTAGGGACAGACTGCACAACATGAGGATATTGGAGTCACATGGAGTTGACTTTACTACTTTTCAGCTTGAGGGCAGGGCTCGTAGATGGTGGCAGTCCTATGCACATAGCAGGCCAGCAGATTCTCCTCCCCTCACCTGGGGTCAGTTCACTCAGTTGTTCCTTGATCCGTACCTTCCACCCTCTGAGAGGGAAGACCTGTATCATCAATTTGAGCATTTAGAGCAGGGTCAGATGTCAGTGACTGATTATGAGGCGAGGTTCTCGGAGCTGTCCCGCCATGCCCTCATGATACTTCCCACAGAGACAGAGAGAGTGCGGAGGTTTGTTGCAGGATTTCACCCCACTATTCGGTCTGGTATGACTCGAGAGGTAGAGATGGGCACAGGGTACTAGCTAGTGATTGAGATCGCCCGCAGGATTGAGGGCTACCGTATGAGAGGTAGAGAGCAGATGTAACAGGACAAGAGGGCCAGATTCTCCGGAGAGTTCAGAGGTGCCCTAGCTAGGGGTAGAGGTCAGTTCGGGAGGGGTCAGCTCAGCAGATCCCCATACTCAGCACCACCACCCCTTCCCGAGGTACTTCAGCGAGGCCTTATTTCAGTTCGATGTCGGAGAGTTCTTACCGCCCACTAGCCATTCAGGGCCCTTCCGGCGGGTATTCTGGTTATCAGAGTTCTTCCAGTGCTCACTCCAGCGCCACACCAGAGAGTTCGTATCGCCCACCGGTTATTTAGAGGTCTTCTAGTGGGTATTTAGGTCAGCAGGCTCAGACTTCAGGGCATCAGGCTATGGTACCGAGAGGGTGTTACGAGTGTGGGGATCCAGGTCATATGAAAAGGACTTGTCCCAGACTTCGGGGCAAGGCGATGCAGCAGGGTCAGCAGTCCATGGCCCCAGCACCAGATGCCCAGCCATCTAGAGGTGTAGGGTAGACTGGTAGAGGCCGTCGCAGGGGTAGGGGCCAGACAAAGAGAGGACAACCAGCTACCACTACTTCAGGTGGAGGCCAGACCGCCGGTGCTCCAGCTAGATTCTATGCCCTTCCAGCTAGGCCAGATGCATTGGCCTTAGATGACGTGATTACAGGTATTATTTCCGTCAGTGGTAGAGAGGCATCGGTATTATTTGATCCAGGGTCCACTTATTCTTATGTATCATCCCTGTTTTCTCGGTTCTTGGCCATTTCCCCTGGGCCCTTGGGTGTTCCTGTTCATGTGTCCACTCCTGTGGGCGATTCTGTAGTTGTGAACTGGGTCTATCGGTCTTGTGTGGTTACTATCTGTGATTTTGAGACTAGAGCAGATATCCTGTTTCTTGATATGATGAACTTTGAGGTTATCTTGGGCATGGATTGGCTATCTTCCTATCACGCTGTTTTAGATTGCCATTCCAAGACTGTTTCTCTAGAGATGCCAGGGTTGCCGAGACTGGAGTGGAGGAGCTCCACTGTGGATACACCTAGCAGGGTTATTTCCTTCCTGAAGGCTCAACGCATGGTTGAGAAGGGGTGTTTGGCCTACTTAGCTTATGTTCGAGACACCACTGCAGAGTCTCCGGCAATTGATTCAGTGCCAGTAGTCCGAGAGTTCACCGATGTTTTACCTTCTGATCTTCCTGGCATGCCTCCGGATCGTGATATTGATTTTTGTATCGACTTGGCTCTGGGCACTCAGCCTATATCTATCCCACCATACCGTATGGCTCCTAAGGAGCTGAAAGAGCAATTAGAAGAGTTGTTAGCTAAGGGGTTTGTTAGGCCCAGCGTATCGACTTGGGGGTGCACCGGTGCTATTTGTAAAGAAGAAGGATGGGACTATGCGGATATGTATTGATTACCGCCAGTTGAACAAAGTCACCATCAAGAACAAGTATCCATTGCCCCATATTGATGATTTGTTCGACCAGTTACAGGGTGCCAGGGTGTTCTCTAAGATCGACCTGAGATTAGGGTATCATCAACTAAAGATTCGGGATTCAGTGTTCTGAAGACCGCATTCAGGACGAGATATGGCCACTATGAGTTCCTAGTGATTTCGTTTGGCTTGACTAATGCTCCAGCGTCGTTTATGGATTTGATGAACAGAGTGTTCAGGCCCTATATTGATTCTTTCATCATTGTATTCATTGATGACAGCTTGATATATTCGTGTAGCCTGAGGGAGCACGAGCAGCATTTGAGGGCAGTGCTTCAGACCTTACGAGAGCAGAAGCTTTATGCTAAGTTCTCCAAGTGTGAGCTTTGGCTAGAGTCAGTGGCATTCTTGGGGTATATCGTGTCAGGAGAAGGTATTAAGGTGGATCCTAAGAAGATCAAGGCAGTTCAGAGTTGGCCACGACCTACTTCAGTGACCGAGATCAGGAGTTTTCTGGGGTTAGCAGGCTATTATCGGTGATTTGTACAGGGCTTCTCATCCATTGCATCACCTCTGACTAGATTGACCCAAAAGGGGGTCCCATTCTTTTGGTCCGATTATTGTGAGGGGAGCTTCCAAAAGCTCAAGACGGCTTTGACCACAACACTAGTTCTTGTATTGCCTTCCGGTTCAGGGATGTATACGGTATATTGCGATGCTTCTCGCGTTGGCTTGGGTGTGTATTGATGCAGGAGGGGCGAGTTATTGCATATGCCTCTCGTCAGCTGAAGGTTCATGAGAAGAATTACCCTATGCACAATCTAGAGTTGGCGGCGATTGTTCATGCTTTTAAGATATGGAGGCATTATTTATATGGGGTGTCATGTGAGGTGTATACAGACCATCGTAGCTTGCATCATTTGTTCAAGCAGAGGGACCTTAATTCGAGATAGCGTAGGTGGCTCGAGCTGCTCAAGGATTGCGACATTACCATTCTTTATCACCCAGGCAAAGCAAATGTAGTCGCGGATGCCTCGAGTAGGAAGGCAGAGAGCATAGGTAGCTTGGCATTCATTCCTGCTGAGATAAAACCACTAGCTTTGGACGTTCAGTCCCTAGCTAACAGACTTGTGAGATTGGACATTTCAGAGCCCAGCCGTGTCCTAGCATGTGTGATTGCTCAGTCTTTGTTGTTGGGAGAGATTAAGGCCCGACAGTTCGACGATCCACACTTGGCCGTTCTTAGAGAGACGGTACTTCAGGGAGGTGCCAAGGAGATTTCTATTGGCGAGGATGGTGTGTTACGGCTTCAGGGTTGTGTATGTGTTCCTAATGTAGATGGCTTGAGAGAAAGGATCCTAAAGGAGGCCCACAGTTCGAGCTACTCCATTCATCCAGGTGCTACGAAGATGTACCGTGACTTGAGGCAGCATTTCTGGTGGCGGGGGATGAAGAAGGATATTGCAGAGTATGCAGCTAAATGTTTGAATTGCAGCAGGTCAAACATGAGCACCAGAGGCTAGGTGGCCTAATTCAGCGGATGCCCATTCCGGAATGGAAGTGTGAGCGCATCACTATGGATTTCGTAGTTGGATTGCTGCGGACTCAGCGGAAGGTTGATACAGTGTGGGTTATTGTGGATAGACTGACCAAGCCTGCGCTTTCATTCCAGTAGCGACTACTTATACGACAGAGAGGTATGCCCGTATTTACATTCGGGAGATAGTGAGATTTCATGGTGTGCCGGTCTCCATCGTATTAGACAGAGGCCCTTAGTTTATTTCCCATTTCTGGAGAGCTGTTCAGCGAGAGTCGGGGACCCGCGTGGAGCTTAGCACGGCATTTCATCCTCCGACCGACGGACATTCGGAGCGGACAGTTCAGATTTTAGAGGATATGCTTAGAGCGTGTGTGATCGACTTTGGAGGGCAGTGGGATCTGTTCTTACCCTTGGCGGAGTTTGCATATAATAACAATTATCAGTCCAGCATAGAGATGGCCCCGTATGAGGAATTGTATGGTCGACGTTGTCGTTCTCCTATCGGATGGTTCGAGCCTGGCGAGGCTAAGTTGCTTGGTACAGATTTGGTCCAGGATTCCTTGGGTAAGGTTAAGTTGATTCAGGATAGGCTCCGCACAGCTCAGTCCAGACATAAGAGCTACGTGGATCAGAAGGCGCATGATGTATCATTTGCGGTTGGTGAGAAAGTCCTCCTGAAGGTTTCGCCCATGAAGGGCATTATGAGATTCGGGAAGAAGGGCAAGTTAAGCCCAAGGTTTATTGGCCCCTTTGAGGTGTTGAGGCGAGTTGGAGAGGCTGCCTATGAGCTCGCATTACCTCCCAGTTTATCAGGAGTTCATCCAATCTTCCATGTATCGATGCTCCGAAAATATCATGCCGACTATTCACATGTGTTGGATCTCAGTACCATTCGGCTAGATGAGAGTTTGGGCTACGAAGAGAAGCCAGTTGCCATTGTTGACAGGCAGGACCGCCAGTTGAGATCCAAGAGGGTTTCTGCAGTGAGAGTCCTGTGGAGGGGCCAACTGGTCGAGGAGGCGGCCTAGGAGTCCGAGGAGGACATGCGGAGCCGATATCCCCACCTATTCAGCGGTCCAGGTACTTTTCTATATCCGTTCGAGGACGAATGTTTGTTTAAGAGGTGGAGAATGTAACGAAATGACTGGTTGTTTTGTATTTTCGAACCCCATTCCCTTAAATAATACTTTTCGCATTTGTTTTAGCTAAATTATGACTTGCGGGGGCGGGTGGTTCGGAAGTTAGAAGAATTTCGGGCAAGAATAAGCCTAGTTGCTTCTTTAAGTCTCTTTAAAAAGGCCAATTTGACTTCGGTCAACATTTTGGAAAAACGGACCCGAAATCGTGATCCAGCAATTTCTGAGGGTCCGTGAGAAAATATGGGACCTGGGCATATGCCCGGAATCGGATTCTGAGGTCCCTAGCCCGAGTAATGGAATTTTTTGTAAAAATTGTTAAGTTAAGTTTCAAAGAATTAAATAAACTAAGAAAATTGTTGTTTTCATAGGTATAGGGTTTAGATTTCATTTTTGAAGCTTGACACAAGTCCGAAATATCAATTAAGACCTGCCTGCAAAATTTGGTGTCAATCCGAGTAGTTTAAGGTCATTTAGACCCGTTGGTAGGAAGTTAAGAACTTGAAGTTCATTAAGTTTGATCAATTGGTTTTGGGATCCGATTCCTTGATTTAATAATATTTTGGGTGTTTCGAGGGTTCGACTAGGTCCGCCTCATGATTTCAGACTTGTCGGTGTGCTCGGGCGGGGCTCGGGAGCCCCGAGCGTCAAATGTTCGAGGCTCGAGCGAAGTTGAAACTTAGGAAAAAACTTCCTTCAGCTGCTTCTGTCATAACCGCTTCTGCGGCTCTTGAACCGCAGAAACGGTCGTCTAGTCGCTGAAGCGAAAGGGGCCAGGCCCAGGGGAAATCGTAGAAGCGGACCCCCGACCGTAGAAGCGGTCTATCCGCGCTAGGCCCTAACCGCAGAAGCGGTGGGATTTCCGCTTAAGCGGACTTGCAGAAGCGAATAATGGACCGCAGAAGCGGCCTAGGCCCTTTTTCCCTTTTCCGCAGAAGTGGCCCATTTCTGCAGAAGTGTGATTTCTTCCGCAGGAGCAGAAATCGCAGGGGCCAAAACCTCATTTAATTCGAGCTTAAACTCATTTCTTCCACATCTCTCTCAATTCTTGGGCGATTTTGGTGATTCAAAAAGGGAGGTTTCAACATAACAATTCAAGGTAAGTAATTCCCACTCACTTTTATTTCAAATACATAAACATTAGGTAGAATTAACACTAAAATTAGGTAAAAGTCAAGAGATTAGAGTTAGGCATAGGGTTTAGTCAAAACAAAGATTTAATCCTATAATTTCCCATGAAATGAACTATAAATCATATATTTGTGATCCTTAGGTGATAGAGAACAACTCCCTTCGAAAAAGAATATGGGAATCCGGGCACGTGGGCCCGGGGTCGAAAATTAGGAAAAATTGCGTCTTTGGTTAGGAAATTTCTTAAACATTTAGAATTCAACCTTGTAAGCTCTTATTGACTAGTTCTTGCTTATTTTAATTAGCTGGTGCTCGCTTGGCAACGAATTGAGAGTTTGGGCTTATTCTTGGTATTGGAAGTGCGCTTCGGAGCGAGGTGAGTCTCCTTTCTAATCTTGTAAGAGGGAAATGTCCCCATAGGTATAATAAATAATCAAATTTGCTTTATATGCGGGGGCTACGTACGCACCAGGTGACGAGAGTTCGTACGCAGTGACTTTATGACAGTTCGGGTAGTCTAGGATCCTAAAGCATATTATATGTGAAATCTCTGTAATCTTATTGACTGTTGAATTGTTTAGATCCTAACGAGTTGGACATTAAAATTCTCAAGGCATTCAATTTCATCTATTCTGGGGGTTTATTGAAAGAGAATTGACTTGTACTTAGAAGAACATGTATTTATGTGTACCTGCGTCGCATGTATAATTCACGAGCGGGGTGAATGTGATTTACATTTTTACCGCGTCGCACGTATGATTCGCGAGCGGGGTAATATATGCATTTATGGTTCGAGCCGTTCGACCCTCGACATTGTACATTTATTTTTCTGTTGTATCGGGCCGTACGTTCCTCGGTGGCTATTTGTGTATGAGTTATCTAGCTTCTATTTGTGGTTAAGATTCCAGATTTTCTTAAAATACTTAAATATGAATGAACACACCCTAGGAAAGGTTAAAGGAAGGATTCTTATTTCATACTTGGAAAATTTATGACTTGAGTTATACCTGCTTGTTTAAATGATTCTCATTATTAATTGACCTTAGTGAGTATCGAGTCGACCTCTCGTCTCTACTTCTTTGAGATTAGACGGGATACTCACTGAGTACATATTGTTTATGTACTCATACTACACTGCTGTACTTAAATGTACAGGATTTGAGGCAGGTGGATCTGGACATCACTCTGGTGCATATCAGTGAGCGCATCTGGGACTTCTACGGTGAGCTGCATTCCCTTCTCGCCGATCCGCAGCCGAGGAAGTCTTACTTGTATTTTTTTTTGTTGTTTCTGTCTATCCTGATTCAGACAGTGGGATAGGGTATTATTCATTTTTTTTGTGTATATTCTACTAGTTGCCCGTAGCTTGTGACACCAGGTTCTGTCACACACTGTGGTAGACGTTACTTTGGGTTGTATAACTGTCCCTACACTTTATTGATCCTTACTGGTTTATAACTCCAAATTGGGTTCAAAGGAAAAGAGATTTTTATTAAACTTTCGCGTCGGCTGGCCTGACAAATGGTGTCGGGCGCCATCATGACCTATTGTGAAAAATGGGTCGTGACACTACCCTCCCCAGACCCCACTAAGTGGGATTATACTAGGTTGTTGTTGTTGTTGTTTAAAAGAAAAAGAATACTATACAACTGGCTTTTTTTCTCTTCATTAAGACGCATACATGAAATTAATCTTTAAAAGAGAATTTATGTGATCAAGAAAATTAAATTACCTTAAGAGGGATTGATGTTTCGTGCATGCGGCATTAGTTGATAAAAACCTATAATTAAACAGCACAACAAAAAAAATATATAGCAAAGATATTATAATTGAATCAAACGTGGAACATGAAGTTTTCACCCAAAAATCCCAACAAATTAGCCCTTATTGCCCCGCTGAAAAAGCACCACATAATTATACAAAGAAAAACACCCATAATAAAAAAAATCCCAATAAAACCCTAGCCCTCATAACCCAAATACAACCATTATTAATTATTATGCTCATAGCAATAAAAAAACTAAAAATAGCAAGAAGGAAAGGATAAAATAAAAGCAAGATGACATGTTGGCATAACATATTCTCAATTGAGATAGATACATGAATTTAATCTTAGAGAAACAATTCTTGTAATAAATTAAATTATATTAACATATAAAAGAATGATATTTTGTGTGAGCCGCAAAGCAATGAGGCAACAATGTAATGAGTCCGGTGTTCCTTTGTGTAGGTATTCTCGACTTCTTTGTCCGTATAAAATTTTCATGACTATAGGAGTTCAAGATTAGGTAGGAACATATTGTTGTCCAAAACAAAGAAGGTTATTATACGTAGCATCTATTGTCCAAGAAGAAGTAGTCTACTATCCTTTAAACCAAACATAGTGGCAGTGAGGACTAATCCAAAATGATAAAGTCTCAAAGAATTTGATCCAAAAACAACTTGCTCGATCTATGTGTAGTTTAAATCGGAAAAGAATTCTAACCTTAGGTGATTTACAATTATATCCTTAAATTATATCAATAATTAAGGTTATAAAAGACAATCGATAATTTTGGGGGATATTTTATTCATTCAATATTTAGCATAAATTATTTGTGCTTTTANATATATATATATATATATATATATATATATATATATATATATATATATATATATATATATATATATATATATAGATAGATAGATAGATAGATAGATAAATTATTAGTTAGAAATTGCACAACACAAAAATAGTAACATAATCATATCATTTAAGAGGTAATTGCATGATAACTTACAATAAATGATAAATAATAATATGTTATAACAGCTTAAATTATACTGATGGTATACCAAAAATCATTACGCTGGTACATTTAACTTAAACCCTTTTTAATATTCAAAACTTAATGAAATAGGCTGTTGTTAAACTTGAATTTTCTTTCAATGTTTTCACAACATTTCATTTACAGTTTCATACTCCATTTAATTCCCATTTCCTATTCAATTCAAATTTCTTTAATAAATTTTCAGTTACAACATAAGTTCTTATCTTACCCAATCTCCTTTTATCCTTGACCTATTTTCTTTTTCTGCTCATCTCCTCTCAAATCCATTATTAACCAATTCTTTCCTCCAGAATTTCTTCTTCGGCCATGGTGACCAGCATTATGTTATTAAATTGTCATTTTCATCTCTCTCTTGGTTAACTATTTCAATTTTATAATTCCTCTTTCTTATGTCAGATTGGTGTGAATAATTACCCGGATCACATAAAAAGGAAAAAAATTAGGAAAATCTTCAACAATTCATTTTTCCTTTGAGGTTAATAATTTTCTATATGAAGTCTTCTATTACTGATGTTAATGGTTTAATTTACTAATGTTGAAGATTTTATTACTTTTGATAGTTGGCTTACTTTTAGAATTTGTGAACTGAAATATTGTGATGGAGAAATATTGATGAGAATTTGTTGTTTGTTAGTAGTTTTATAAGTTTCCTTTGATTTTGGATCAAGAATACAAGGTATTTCGTATGTATTTTAGTTTATTGTGTTTATTGACTCATTGTGCACATTTCCATTAACAATTTATTGATAGTGTAGTTTTTTCATGATGTTTTGGCTAGTTATTAATGAGTTTATTTACATTCATCTTTTAATTCGACGTTCTAATATTTGTTTCACAGAATGCAGAGCAATTTCCTTGAAACCCCTTCATGGATAAAGTATGAAGATTGTGCGTTTTTCTTGCTCTATTATCTTTGGGGGTATTTCGAACAAAATTTTATTTAATTTTTGTTTGTAAATTGATTAGTGTGAAATAAAAAAAAACTTTTGGTTTGACATTTTCGTTTTTGACGTTTTGGTGTTGTCTTATCATATCCCCTTCTTTTTATTTCACTTAAAGTTATGTTTTGCTCAGATTTTTTCACTTAGTCAGTCAAAATTTAAGTTTAGTAAAGTACCTTAATGTGGATGTTACACTATGAAAAAAGCATAAAGATATCCTATTCTTTGTAAGAACGTGTAATTTAGTTATTTTAAGATTAAAGTATTAGAAATATATCATTTTATCAATTTAATTTCTGAAACGCTTAAATTAATATCATTATGTTTTTATTTCAGACTCATTTATTTTCTAATCTGTCAGCTTCAGTCCTCCACGAAGCTTTAACTCTATCAAGACTCTTCAAAACTAGATTTAGAACTTCAGTCCTCCACGAGATTTTCAGCTTTGGTTCTCCATTTCTCATAGTAATAATCGTTTTCACTTGCAATATAATATGGAAATATTGATGTATATAATTATTCTTTCAAATTCATCCAATTATTTATGCCATCTTTTGTAAGATTTTTAATATTTTTTTTGTGTCATTTTATTTTTCTAGATGGTTGAGGAAATGCTATGATGTCTTTTGTGTGATATTCTATTAATTAATTAAGTACTTACTTCTATAACCAACATTCAAGAGATATGCCTTTTACATGATTAATTTAGTAGAACACATCTTGGTGACTTGACTGCACAATTGATTATAAAGTTTTTGACTCTCAATTATTTAGGCCATTTAATTAAAATCTTGATTATATTATGTTCATGTAATAAATAAAATTCAATGTATTTATTTAATTACTATTAATGCATTTATTTTCTAAATATGAGATATGAGATTTTTAATAACATTTCTTAATAACATTTAAGTTGGAAGGTAGGGCAAGAAGATATACGTTATATATTTTTCTCTATAAAATAAGTGTTAACTTCCATTCTCAATATGCCATTTTTTTATTCGAATTTCTTTTTCTAATTCATTTTTTTCGTATGTAACTTTTTCTTATACATCTGCTTTTTATTTTATTTGCATGTTTGTCTAAGATTAAACCTTTTTTAAAAATCTGTTGTGCTATAATTCAACTAATTTAAAAAATGAAGCATTTTACCGTGCGAAGCGCGGAACAATTAACTAGTTATAGATTTAATTCTATAAATGACTAATTGCATATTAATCTTACTTAGTGCAGAGTTGAAATTTTCTAAAACTAAGGGTGTGTTTGGTATGAAGGAAAATATTTTCCATGGAAAACATTTTTTAGAAAATATTTTCATGAAAAATGAGTAGTTTTATCACTTATTTTTCCTTGTTTGATTGGTGAGTGGAAAATATTTTCTACTGTTTGGTTAGAGAATAGAAAATATTTTTTATGCAACTCTCCTCACCCCTCCCCCTTCCCCTAGTCTCTAAAAATTGATACAATCCAAAGCAACTAATGTATTGCTTTACTTTTTTTACGTAAAAATCGCGAACTTTCGAACCCATAAAATTTATAATTTCTAAACCCGTAAACTTTCAGACACATAAACCTATGAACTCATAACTTTGGAACTTGTAAAATTTTGAACAAGTAACCGACAAATGAAAATATCAAAATTGAATATATATATATATATAT
>MU777201.1:10690-48479 GCA_026770625.1 Nicotiana glauca | reverse complement strand
TGAGAGAAATGAACCAAATTCGCAACTTAAATCAACCTCACTGCTCCAGCTATTTTCGCTTCTGCGAAAATAATTTCGCTTCCGCGATTCCGCTTTTGCGGACAAAATTCTGCTTCTGCGATTCTGGGCTCCAGCTCACTTTCCGCTTCTGCGGACGACCAACCGCACATGCAGTTCCGCTTCTGCGAATTGTTGGACGCTTCCGCGATCAGCCCTGGCCGCCCACATTTTCGCTTCTGCGATATCCATTTGGACCGCATCTGCGGAACCTTGATCGCATCTGCGGTCCCCGAATTTTTGCTCAAATCCGCTTCTGCAGCTCCATTTACCATTTCTGCGGGGATGCTTCGGCGGTCCCCTGTCCTCAGAAGCAGAAATACCAGACACCAGCAACTCAGCTCTTCCAAAATATCAAATTTTGAACCGTTAACCATCCGGAATCCACCCGAGGCCCCCGGGACCCCAACCAATCATACCAACCAGTCCCAAAACACATTACGGACTTGCTCGAGGCTTCAAATCATATCAAACAATGCTAAATTCATGAATTACACTTCAATTCAAGCTTTATGAACTTTGAAGTTTCCAACTTCTATTTCCGATGCTGAAACCTATCAAATCACGTCCGATTGAATTCAAATTTTGCACACCAGTCATATTTGACATTACGGACCTACTCCAACTTCCAGAATTTGATTTTGACCCCGATATCAAAAAGTATACATCAAACTCTTCGAAAACCTTCAACTTCCTATCTTTAGCCAAATAGCTTCAAAATGGTCTACGGACCTCCGAATTCACTTCCGATCGTGGCCCCAACTCCAGAATCACTATACGGAGCTATTCACAGTCTCAGAATTCCAAACGGACATTGATAACACTGAAATGCACTTCAAACTAAACTTATGAAATTTCTTCCAAAATACTAACTTCCACAATAGGCGTCAAAACGCTCCCGGGTTATCCAAAACCCAATCCGGACATACGCCCAAGTCCGAAATCATCATACGAACCTGCTGGAACCTTCAGATCCCGATTCTGAGGTCGTTTACTTGAAATTCAAATCCTAGCTCATTCTTTCAACTTTAAGCTTTCGAAATGAGAATTCTCTTCCCCAAACAACTCTGTACATATTGAAATTTAATTCCGACCACGCGTACAAGTCATAATACCTGAAATGAAGGTGTTCATGGCCTCCGACTACTAAACGGAGCACTGGTACTCAAAACGACCGGTCGGGTCGTTACAAGGTATATGTAACTCTAGTGGCCTACTGGGCGTAGCAGCATGGTGGATACGGAGACTTAGGTGAGCTGCACTTCTCGAGGCGACCGGTAGTCAGCAGAGTCTCTTTCAATTATCTGTATTTATTTTCTGCCCAATATTATGTTCCGGACAGTTGTTGTACTTTATTTGATTTTTCTTAGAAATTGCTCATGCACTTGTGACACCGGGTTCTGGGATGGTTTTGAAGTATTTTGTATTAACTGCTTATCATTTAATTTTGATTTGAGACAATTATCTTTTAAATTGCTAAATTTGAAGGAAAATCCTAGATTTAAAAAGTATTTAAATGAGAATTTGATTAAGTAATTTGGGTTGGCTTGCCTGACAGCATTGTCCGGCGCTATCACGACCCTTAGTGGATTTTGGGCCATGACAAGGCCTATTTCTGATGCATTTAGAGAGAAAGAGGGTCCTAGAGGGAGAAGGGGGTTCTTTATCAACATTTCTCCTAAGATCTTTCTTAAACATTGAAGATTTGTCAAGAAAGGCACCTAGGTCTTCTTCCTAAGAGGTAAGGTTCTCGTAACCCAAGCTCTTAATTTCTAGATATAACTAGGATAGACCATTAGAAGGGTAATCCATGAGGATGGGAATGGATATCTTGCATGCATGAGTTCTTAATGTATTTGGTGAGGTCTTGAGCTAAGGATGGGATGAGGGATGGTAGGATCTTTCACAAAAAGGTTTTAAAAGCATAATGCACCCTTAGTGTTTGAAAATATGCTCAAATGAGCTAGAACTATGATCACCTGTCTAATTTGTGATTCGATTTGTCATGTTCCTAAGAGATTGACGTTGCTAAGAATCTCGGAGTATAGTAGGACTTAAGGAAATCTCAATCGAGGTATGTAGGCTAAGCTCTCTCGGAAGTGAATTCCATATTGTTTTTTGTAAATTTAAGTGTGTTGTGTCATAGCCTTGAGTCACATTTTAAAAAAAAGATTAGTATACTAATTGGGTGAGAAGAAATCGATCTATTTTATCCTCCTAGTTGCTCTTATGTGTACTAAAGGCTTGATTGAATATGTCTACTTGTTGATAAACTGTAAAGATGTATAGAAATGAATCGAATGAGAAAATATGAAACAATTATGTAATAAGCCTTGACCCAATTGTTATGAACTAACTTCAAAAAAATAGAACGGCCTAAAGATCTTGTACCCGAATTATGCCCATAAGTGGTTGTTTTAGATAATGCTTTTCCTTATAGATATATTCAATGTAATACGAGTTCTTACACATTCTGATGCTGAAGTTGTGCTTTTGTCATGTTGGAAAAAGGGGTAATTCAAGGGTAATTAAGGTGATTGTTTGCTTATAACTTCAATGTGTATTTCAATTGTTGGTAGGCATGTCCCTCTTTAGGAAGAATCCCTTGTGTTTGATGATTCTATTACTATTGAACTCGAAAATATATGATTCCCGGAATATTCGGTACATTGATATTGGTTGGTGATCCTTGGAAATAAAGGAGATGAAAATGTGGAAAATAAAATGTGGCCTTCGTGCCATGAAAAAGATGAACCTTGTGAAAGGTCCAAAGGGCCAAAGAAATATTGTTATCGAGAGAGATTGAGAATATTAATACAAAACTATAAAATATGAAAGTTATTGAGGTAAGCATTATTGTTTTTATGTTATATTTGTATACTTGTATTTATACTACAATTATGTGCAATATTAAATCGAATAAAAAATGTTTTTGGAGGTATCATTAGAAAAACCGAGAAAGGGTGGGTCATAAGGCTCATACCTGAAACTACACGTGCATGTGTAGGTGTGGATCGTGGTTATTGCCCTTAATTGGGATGAACTTGGTAACAATTGTAAATTGGTAATGCCAACCCATTCGGCATATGTGGGAAGGCAGCCTAGCCAATTGGGCCGTGATCGAACGACATGCCGCACACATGGTGGTATGTGCTGGGAATCAAAAGCTAGAAATTCAAAACTTGAAATTGTGATTGTGGTACATGTCTCCAAAGGAATGACCTAGCCGATCAGGTCATGATCGGACTCCGTGCTAACAAAGACGGTAGTATAACTCATATCGGTGCTAATGATCTCCCAACCAAAAAAATTATATATTATTTTCGTAAACTAGAAGACTTACATGTTGCAAATTGGAAGCTTGAACATTGTTGACTTTGACTTACTGTTTCATGGTTTCTTTGCTTGTATGGTTATTCTATTCTGAAAGTGGATTTTTAGCCTTAGATACTAGTGCTATTTGACGGCGCTAACGCCCTTTTACTGGGGGCGCTGTATCGTTTTATGATATAGGTGGTTCCACAGCGAGCGACGTCGGCCAGTGATAGCGGTATTCTCTTCCCAGCAGACTTGGTGAGCCCCACTCCATCCCGGGGTCATGTCATGTATCTTTTGTTCATTTTCTCATCACGTTTTAAGGTATAGCGGAGCTTTATTACCGGCATTTCCCTATTTCTCTTCTATTGTATTTAGAGGCTCCATTGACTGTTTGTGGGTGATGGTTGATGTTGGGTTTCGAGACTAGAATGTTGGTATTTAATAAGCATGCCTTTTCATTAAATCTGTAAACTTTTAATATTTTTTTAAAACTATGAATGAAGTCATTAACAGAAATGAACTGGAAGCTGCTAATGGAAGATTGCTTAGTATTTTGATAAAATGGGATAACATTCCCTCTTTATTCATGAACTGGTTTGGGTAGAATGAAATCTAACAGGTTTGCTCAATCGGGTTTACTCGGTTGAGCACCGGTCACGTTCCACGATTTTTAGAGCGTGACAAATATTTTACAAGAGAATACATTAAAAAGATACAACTGTCATATATATTAATAATTTCTAAATAAAAAGCATACCAATCTATCTTATGTAAACTAATTTGGAATACATTCAAATTTATCTTTGTTACGACCCAGATTTTCCACCATCGGGAGTCGTGATGGCGCCTACTAGTGAAAGTTAGGCAAGCCAACCAACCTAATTATTTTCTTTATTTCTATTTTTTTTAAAATTCGTTAACAGTTATAAGCCAACAATTTATAATCAATAAAAATTAACAAGCGGAAGGATTAATTGCAAACACAATAATACTACTAATACAATCCCATAACAAATCTACCCAAGATTTGGTGTCACAACTTCACGGAGCGTCTAAGAGTACTACAAATAAAGGTCTGAAAGAAATAGCAACTACTATCTCTGGGATTACATAAAAGAAGCAGGAAAATAGATAGAGGAAGACGCCAAGGCATGCAGACGCCTGCAGGACTACCTCGGGTCACCTGATAAACAAGAAACAATAAATCTCACCGCGGTCCGAAGTCCACAACACTGGGATCTGCACAAAAGGGTGCAGAGTGTAGTATCAGTACAACCGACCCCATGTGCTGGTAAGTGTCTAGCCTAACCTCGGCAAAATAGTGACGAGGCTAGGACCAGACTACCAAATAAACCTGTGTAGATAAATAATGTACAACAGAAATAGAAGCAGAAATACATAGTCAAGGTTGGGAGGGGAAAATATGCTGCGGGAAAATATCAGATAACAATATGAGGACAACAGTTAAGTATCCAGAACAGCACAATTCAATTATCAACAAGAATCGAAAACCAAACAAGTGCACAACATCACCCTTCGTGCTTTTACTATCATCCTCACCATAAAATCAATACAAACTGCACGACATCACCATTCGTGCTTTTACTCTCATCCTCACCATAAAAATCAATATAATCGGCACGGAATGGTACATCGTGCGGCATGATATCACCCTTCGTGCTTTACACTCTTCCTTACAAAATAATACACGGCATCACCCATCGTGATTTAACACTCTCTCACCAAAACAATGCACGACATCTCCCTTCGTGCTTTACACTCTTCCTCACCCAAACAACAAACACAAACAATAAGGGCAAGAAATAAATGAATCATAATAAAAATCCCAGCAACGAAACAATATCAAAACCAAAACATCCCGGCAAGGGTATAAATTAAAAGCAACAACGTGGCAAGGGATCAATACCATAAACCTTTTCTCATTTTCACATTTACCTCACAACTTGCTTCACAATTTGAGCCAATGCTCTATAAGGTTCAACTGCCAATTATACTTTCACAAATCACAGTGCAACTTGAGCCAATGCTCTTCAATATACAAATACCAATATTCTTTTCACAAGCCTTGGTCAACAATAGCAATCACCACATTAAATATGAACAATACAACGGAGTCACATAAATCACAACATAAGACTCACAGGCATGCTTGACACCAATGTATAGATACTCGTCACCATGCCTATATGTCGTACTCAACAAATAACACATAGCATATAAGACCAAACTTCTATTACCTCAATCTAAGGTTAGACCAAACACTTACCTCGATGCCATGAACACAGTTCAAGCTTCAACTATCGCTTTACCTCTTGATTGCACCACCAATTCGCTTGTATCTAGTCACTTGTTACTTAATTACATCAATAAATGCTAAATGAACCAATTCTAATGTATGAAACAAGTTTTCTAACTTTTTCCCAAAAAATTAGAAATCGACCCCGTGTCCATAAAGTCAAAACCCGAGGTTCGAACCAAAACCTGACTACCCATTCACTCACGAACTTAAATATATAATTTATTTTAAAATCGGACCTCAAATCGAGGTCCAAACCCCCAAAATTTGAAAAACCTAGGTTCTACCCAAAACACCCACTTTACCCAATGAAAATCATTGATTTTGAGTTGAAATCATATTAAAAGATGTTAAGGATTGAAGAAAACAGGTTAAAAATAACTTACAATTGATTTGGAGAAGATGTTGCCTTTGAAAAATCGCCCTAGAGTGTTTATGTCTTGAGAAGATATGAAAATGAGTTAAAAATTCTTCTAAGTATGGATTTCACAGGTCTCTGATGTCGCAATTGCGACAAGGGTTCGCAAATTGCAAACCACTCAGACTGCAGCTTTCGCAAATGCAAAAAATATGTCGCATTTGCGACCTGGCCAAAAAATCCTGTGGCTTTCGCATTTGCGATAAAATGATCGCATTTGCGATCGAGCCAGTGTTCAGGTCTTCTTCGCATTTGTAATAGACCTATCGCAAATGCGAAGTCGCAGTTGCGATGGAGGAGTTGCAATAAATTCCTCGCATTTGCGAGGTTGGCTGGCCTGGGCTATGTTTGCATTTGCGAGCCATGCGAAGCCTGCAGGCCTGCAATAGAACAGCTGGAACCTGCAATTTTTCCAAGTCCAATTCTACTCCGTGACCTATCCAAAACTCACCCGAGCCCTCAGGGCTCCAAACCAAACATGCACACCAACCTAAAAATATTATACGGACTCGCTCGCACATTCAAATCAGCAAATTAACATCAACAACTATGATTTTAACATCAAAATCATGAAATCACTTAAGAACATCAAATTTTTATTTTTTCTCAAATAAGGTCCGATTCACATCATTTCAAGTCCGTTTCTTACAAAATTTCACTGACTCATCTTAAACCACATATAAGACCTGTACAGGGCTTCGAAACCAAGATACGGGCCCGATACCATCAAATTTCAAACACATTTCATTTTCAAAAACTCATATATTTTTCAGAAATAATTTTTTTTTAAAATTCATTTCTCTGGCTAGGGACATCAAAATTCGATTCCACGCATACGCTCAAGTCCCATATTTTCTTACGGACCTTCCGGGATCGTCGGAACACGGATCTAGGTCCGTTTACTCACAATATTGACCGAAGTCAAATTAAATTTATTTTAAAGGAAAAATTCATTATCTTTCACAAATTTTCATATAATGGCTTTCCGGCTACACGTCCGGATTGCACACGTAAATCGAGGTAAGATAAAAAAGGAGGTTTTTAGGCCTCAGAATACTGATTTTTTTTCTAAAACAAGTGATGACTTTTTGGGTCATCACAGTCTTGCAACTGTTTCAACAATGGGAACAATTAGCTACTCGAGGAAAGAAATGTCATTCATTATAATATGATAAAAGATGAGAAACGACTATGATTTTACTTTAATTCTTGTATACATTTAAAAGAATTATTTTTAGTATAATAAGCAAAGAGAACTTCCAGGAGGATTTGCATTCCTAACAAGGAAATTTACTACTTCAAACAAAGAGAACAATAGACATTAAAACAACTATTAACATGATATAATTTTTTTTTATAATTGTAGGAACTCAATATAGCAGTTCAAATTATATTTTATTATAACTCATTTTTAAAATAATGTTAATTGATGATAAAATAATAAACATTTGATAGAAGTCTATAAAAATTATAAACTAATTTGGAATACATCCAAATTGGTCGTGCAAATGTTTCGACAATGGGAACAATTAGCTACTCGATGAAAGAAATGTCATTCCTTATAATACGATAAAAGATGGGAAATGACTATGATTTTACTTCATATCTTGCATGCATCATAATTAAAAATTATTTTAGTACAATAAGCAAAGAGAACTTCCAAGGGGACTTGCATTTCTAACGAGGCAATTTACTAATTCAAACAAAGAGAACAATAGACATTAAAACAAATATTAACATGATATAAATTATTTTTTTGTATTATTATATTTTTTTTACATGATATAAATTGCAGGAACTCAATATAGCAGTTAAAATTATATTTTATGGTGTCACAACCCGGATTTCCCACCATCAGGATCGTGATGGCGCCTACTCGTGGTAGCTAGGCAAGCCAAATTATTTACCTTTTTATTAATAAACAAATCTGTCAATAATTTATAGCATCAATAAGAAATATAGAATTCAATAATAATAATAATAATGATAATAATAGCGGAAGTCTAATTTATAAGTCTGAATCAAACGCAGGATAGTCAATAATAGCCTCTACCCAAGTTTTGGTGTCACATTACTCACGAACCACTAAGAATATACTAAATACAAAGGTCTAAAAGAAGTATAAAAGTTGTCTGTCTCGAAACAAGGAGGCAACAGTCTAAAAGAGAACATAAGGAAGAGATGACGGGCCTGCGGACGCCTGCAAGTCTACCTCGGTCTCGTAAAATGGAAGCCTACTCCTGCACTAATGCTACTGCTGCTCCTTAAAACCTGGACCTGTGCAAAAATGCACAGAAGTGTAGCATCAGCACAACCGACCCCATGTGCTGGTAAGTGTCTAGCCTAACTCTGGCGAAGTAGTGACGGTGCTAGACCGGACACCACATAAACCTGTGCAGTTATACATATACAACGGAAATGAAATACCAAACAACTAACAATATGGGGGGGGGGAACATGCTATGGGGAGATAACAATAGTAACATTAATCCCGAGTAACAAACTAAAGCAGCTTAGATTCACAATGAACAAGGAATCAATACTCAATATAGACACATGGTATCAATAACTGTTGCAGCGTGCAACCCGGTCCATAATTACCATTGTTGCGGCGTGCAACCCGATCCACAAATACCATTGTTGCGGCGTGCAACCCGACCCATATCATTTATCATATATCATTGTTGCGGCGCGCAACCCGATCCTCATATGTTATTGTTGCAGCGTGCAACCCGATCCTCAATATCATTGTTGCGGTGCACAACCCGATCCATATCATTTGACAGTCTGACTTCCCCAAACAGCAGTCACAATTAAGGGGAATAAAAATAAGCAATTATTTGACGAAATCCCGGCAAGGGAGAGAATCTAACAAGTTCACCCAAACGTCCCGACAAGGGAATAATCAACCATGCTTTCTCTTTCTTACTTTTCTTATATTATAGTCCACTCTACCATTTTGTGCCAACGCTCCAAAGAATCAGTCATTTCATATACTTTCAATATCCGTATCAAAATTCGAGCCAATGCTTCTAGGTATCAAATTGTGACGACCCGACCCGTCGTCACGTGAGTTACCACCCCGTTTTCCCCTTATTGTGTTGATTCATGTTTCAATATCAGTATTAGATTCGATCGGGTGTAATTGAATTGGTTTTGGTTGAAAATGAGGCACATAGCCTCTCAAAAGAAAGCTTGTTTTAGAAAAGTCAACCGGAAGTTGACTATGTGGTTAGAGGGCTCCGATGTGAATTCTGGTGGTTCAGTTAGCTTCAGGGGATGATTTGTGACTTAGGAGTGCGATCAGAATCGAATTTGGAGGTCCGGTGTAGAAATAGGCTTGAATAGGCGAAGTTGGAATTTTGGCGAATTCCGATTGGTAGGTGAGGTTTTGATCCGAGGGTCGAAATGAAATTCCGAGAGTTTCAATAGCTTCGTTAGGTGATTTTGGATATGTCTGCAAATTTTCAGGTCATTCGGACGTCGTTTGGTCGGGTTTTTGATCGAATGTGTGATTCGGAAGTTTTAGTTAAATTCAGACTTGAATCCATCGAGATTTGATGATTTTTGTGTTAATGGACGTGTTTTGATGATTGGAAGAAGTTCGTATGATGTTTTGGAGTAGGTTGATGTTTTTGGTTAGGGTCCCAGGGGCCTCGGGATGATGTCGGATGGTTAAACGGAGGTTTTGAACTTGGAAGTGTTGCAGATTTTTGGCCCAGCTGTTGCAGACCAATTTAGTCTTCGCGTTCGCGTCAGCTGGAACGCGTTCGCATAAGGGTAATAATTAGTTCATCGTGTTCGCATGGTAGTGCCTCGCGTTCGCGTAAGAGGGGCCTGGGGCCCTGCCTAGATTGTTCAATGCGTTCGCGACATTGGGATCGCGTTCGCGTAGGTAAGAGAACCTGTGCATCGCGTTCGCGTATCAGGTAATGCGTTCGCGTAGTTGGAGGATTTAATTCATCATGTTCGCGTAATGGAAGACGCATTCGCATAGAGTAAATTTATGGTCAACATTTTCTGGTCATCGCGAACGCGGGGGTTTTGGCCGCGTTCGCGTAGGGTAAAACATGAGCGTTAGAAGGGCTTTTAATTGGCATTTCATCCGCGACTTGGGTGCATTTTCCACCATTTTTTAGCAAGCTTGGGAGCTTTTGGCGAGGAATTAAGAGGGTTTCGACTGGGAATCGATTGGAGGTAAGTTTTATGAGTTAAAAACATGATTATATTGAAGATTCATCCTTGAAATCTCTGAAATTTCGGTAGAAATTGAAGAAACTAGGGCTTGGTTTTGGAATGTAAAAATTGGAATTTGAAGGGGCATTTGAACTCCGATTTTAATAAATTTTATATGTACGGACTCGTGGCGAGACGAGAATTCCGGAAATATAAATTTCGTAATTTTTCAAGAAGCGGGCCTGGGGCTCGAGTTTTGCTAGTTTCGAGATTTTTGTCATATTTCGATTGTTTTCGATTGGGTGTTGTCCCATTAGCATATTATAATGTATTCCTTATGATTTTGGTTAGATTTGACGTGCGTAGATGCCGGTTTGAGGAGCAAAGGCGTCGCGGGCTAAAGTTTTCGCCGGTTCGAGGTGGGTAATACTTGTAAATGATGTCATGAGGGTTTGAAACCCCGGACTTGCACATCATAGTGCTGTATTGTGGTGACTTGCACGCCAGGTATGGGCGTGGGGTAGTGCACCATTGGGGATTGTGACTTGGTCTATCCCGATTGTTGATTTTACTATGTGATTGGCTGAAAACTACTCGATGCTATTATGATTTGGGCTAAATGCCATGTTTTGGGCTTCGTGCCAATTCTTTAAATCCTTCAGGGATAAATATCACTATTTTTGCGTTACTGTGCACAGTTTTATCTCAGTCCAAGGTTTAAAATATTATTTTGCAAACTCAGCCATCTTTCTAAGATTTGGAAACTTAAATGATGTTTTAATGACATTTTTAGCTGAGAGCTGCTATGTTACTATTGCCCAAGGGGCTTATGAGCATTCATGACTATGCATGGATCGGGCTGCATGCCGCAGCGGGAGTGATATTGATATTGCGCTTGGGCTGTAGGAGTCCCTCCGGAGTCTGAACCCCCACAGTGAGCGCCGGGCGCCCAAATGGATCGGGCTGTATGACACCGCGTCGTGCATTGCATTGCATTCATGCATTGGTTTCTGTTGTACTACGTGGCATGACATTTAGTACTGATATATTATTGGCATACCTGTACTACTTGCCTGGTTGACCAGATACCCTGGTGTTATTTGTTATTAGAGTGTTGAGCCCGAGTGGCTGATTTGTGTGCGGACTTGCACTACTTGATATCGTATGAATGTGCTTAACTGTTAAAAACAGAAGAAAGAGATGCTTTCAAAAGAGGTTTTAAACTGAGCCAGATGTTTTATAAAGGATTTTCATGGAACTACTGCTGTCTAAAAGGTGTTGTACTGTATTTTATAGCATGATGTAGTGCTCTTACGTGGTTTCTTTCTTCTCAGCATTATTTACTCTTATTACCGCTGAGTTGGAAGTACTCACTTTACTCCCTGCACCATGTGTGCAGATTCAGGCATTTTGGGAGCTTAGCTGAGCTAGTCGCTATTTCAGAGTTTATTTGGAGTTGTCGAGGTAGCTGCCTGACGTCCGCAGGACCCGACTCCTTCCCTATCTCTTTATTATTTTCCGCAGTTTTGATCATTTGTAGTATGGAGTTTTATTACTCTGTATTGTTAGAGGCTCTAGACTCATGACCCCCAGGTCTTTGGGAGATTATCCAGTTTGATTTATATCTATCAGTTAAGATTTTAGCTTTATTGTCGATAATGATATTCAATTAACTTATTTTGAGCTTCATGCTCGGCTTGAGAGTGTAAATGGTCGGGCTTGCCTAGCAGTTGTGTTGGGCGCCATCACGACCGAAATTTGGGGTCGTGACACAAATAATCATATCACCGTTCACATATTATTTACAACATATAGAATCCTCCAATAAGCACGGAATTCACAACCAATTTATGATAATCACTTTATAAGGACTCACGGTCATGCTAGACACTAATGTATAGATACTCGTCACCCTGCCCATACATCGTACTCGATCACATAGCAATTAGCAACAAAACTCAACTCCTATTCCCTCAAGCTAGGGTTAAACCAAACACTTACCTCAAATCCTTGAAATCCACTTAATCCTCAACTATCGCTTTACCTCGCGGTTCCACCTCCAATTCGCTCGAATCTAATCAAAAATTACTTGAATGTATCAACAAGTGCTAATTGAATCAACTTGAATGCATGAAAATGAATTTCCCAAAGTTTTACTCAAAAATTTCCAAAACGCCCCCAGGCCCACGTGGTCAAAACCCGGGGTTCAGACCAAAACCCGATTACCCATTCCCCCACGAATTCAAATATGTAATTTGTTTTGAAATCAGACCTCAAATCGCGGTCCAACTCCCCAATTTCTAGAAAACCTAGGTTCTACCCAATAACCCCAATTTCACCCATGAAAATCCTTGATTTCAAGTGGAAAACATGTTTAATGATGTTAAAGATTGAAAGAATTGAGTAAAAATCAACTTACAAATGATTTGGGATGAAGTTTGCTCTTGAAAAATCGCCTATGGTGTTTGGGTTTTGAAATAATGATGAAAAGTGATAAAAATTCGACTAAGTATAAAATTTGCTGGGCCTCGGATGTGGGAATTGCGAACTTGCGAACCCTGCAGGCTTGGGAATTGCGACTTCTTGTTCGTATTTGCGAACTCAAGCTGCCAAGGGACCCTTCGCATTTGCAAACTGGGTCTCGCATAGTGTCCATTGCATTTGCGATGTCTGGCTTCGCATTTGCGAACCTTGGCTTGCCTGGCCTGGTTTCGCATTTGCGAACCAGCCTTAACATTTGCGATAGCTGGGCATTCGCATTTGCGAACCCTGGCTTCGCATTTGCGAAAATTGCAGAAGCCAAAATACCAGATTTCTACAAGTTCAAAAATACAATGTGTGGCCTATCCAAAACTCACCCGAGCCCTCGGGGCTCCAAACCAATTATACACGCAACCTCAAAAACATCCTACGAACTTACCCGTATGATCAAATTGCCAAAATAACATCATATATATCGAATCAAGCCTCAAAACTCATGTTTTTCTTTGAAATGTTCATAAAGCATCAAATTTTCATTTCGAGTCCGAAACACGTCAAACGACGTCCGTTTTCAACCAAATTTTACATAAAGCGCTTAAACCATATATAAGACTTGTACCGGGCGTCGGAACCAAAATACGAACCGGATACCACAGTCTTTTAATCAATTTTTATTTCCTTTTTCCTTAATAATTTCAGAAAAACAATTTCACAGAAAAATTCTTTCCTCGGGCTCTAGACCTCGGAATTCGACACTGGGCACATGCCCGAGTCCCATATTTTTCTACAGACCTTCCGGGACCGTCCAATCTCGGGTCCGGATCCGTTTACCTAAAATATTGACCAAAGTCAACTTTAATCATATTAATATCAAAATTCATCATTTTTTTCACACAGAATTCATATTTAAGCCTTCCGGCTACACGTCCGAACTGCACACGCAAATCGAGATAAGTACAAATGAGGTTTCAAGACCTCGAAAGCACAGAGTGGATGAGAAAATAGGTGATGACCCCTTTGGGTCGTCACATATAGTAACTTATTTTTAAAATAATGTTAACTGATAATAAAATAATAAATATTTGACAGAAGTCTATATAAATTATATAAATTTTAAATATTTCCTCAATTTAAGGAGATGAGAGAAATATTTTTATTTTTTATAGAATTATCATATGTTAGTTTTCATAATGAAACAATATAAAATTATAACAGGTAGTATTTAAAATAATTTATTGATAGTTAAAAACTTATCTTGGAAGAATGTGGTTCAAACCATATAGATTATACTTTTACATCAATTAAGTATATAACATATAGCCTCCCAGTGTAGTAGGAATAAATCTCATTACTTAAATTAACTTTTGAGGTTTAATAAACTATACTTTTTAAAATTACTTTTGAATTTTATATTTTTTAGTTTGAAATCGCTTTTAAAAAAAGTGTGGATAGTTGAAATTATTTAATTTTTATTTTTAAACTACTTTAAATAGTATAGGTGTATAAAAATCTTATAAATACCTATCGACACTTCTTTTTGTTGTCCTATTATTTAAAAATTAATTTTACTTTCTCTATGAAAACTTCTACTATTTGAGTAAAACAAAATTAAAAATTTTACCAAATGAGAAAAAAGTTCACAGTACTTCTTGCAAAAATGTCTAATCAACACTGACATACAGTGCATTTAAGAAAAAAGTTTCAATGCACAACTTGAGAGCACAACAAGGTGCTAATACCACCATTAAAAGGAAAAAAAAAAGTAAAGAAGATGTGCCAAAGTACAAGTTACAGCATAATCTACATAGTATCTCTAACAAATTTCATAAATCCTTCAAGGTTTGGAGGAAGTTCCGTTGGTGGTGGCGGAAAAGAAGCTTGTTCATCATCGCTTCCGGGCGAAGCAGCATCCTCCGCAAGTTTCACTATCATTTCTTCATAAGCTTCATCTATCTCCGGTTGTGATTATGCAAGTCCAAAATTTCTTCTTTCCGAGCGGATCCAATCTCTGAAGAGTACTGATTTTTCCAAGCTCTCCCTCATAGACGCTCTATGATCACCTATTTGAAGTCTTGCTTGACTGAAAGCGCTCTCTGATGCCACTTTTGAAGCTTGAATACATAAAATATCCCGAGCCATCCTTGCAAGAACCGAAAAATATTTTTCTCTAGCCTTCCACCATTCCAAAAGATCAAAGGTGCCGTCTGGATTCTCCTTTTCAAGGCCCTGTGACAAATAAACTTGAAGCTCATTTAGATGTGAAGTATCATCAATATTATCACCTTGAGAGCCCCTGAACTCCGTCTAAGAACTAAGTGCTTTTAGGCCCGCAGTTCTTTTAGACGATTGTGAACTAGACGAAGTAGGAGTTGGAACATTTGGCCTAGCATAATCTAAGGCAAGTTGATAAGCATTATAAATTTTTCGAGCATTTATTTTAATTGAGGCTTTTGCATCTGCAAGTGTAGCAAATTCCTCTTTTGAAAGATCTAAAGCCTTATAAATATTTGAGTACCAAAAGTGAGGACCTCCTAATTTCATGGTAGGATTTAACATGCAGCAACACCATAAATATGGGGGATAGGGAAAAAAATATTTTTAAAATTTTTCTTTCATTACATTTATAGCAAGTTGATAAATTTCCCCACCTTCTGAAAAATCAACAAACAAATCACATAGTGCTGCAATATAAACTGAACAGTTTGAAATAGTAGGATAATATTGCCCAGACAATTCATTTGTAGCTTGATGAAATTGTTGTAAAAAATCTATAAGAATTTTTACTTTATTTCAATCTTGATTTGTAAGGATTTCATCATCATCCTCACCACCAACACGAGCATTAAACGTTGCATTAATTGGGTTTCTATATTCATATGCAACTACTAAACTTTCGTACATATAATTCCATCTAGTCGGACAATCTTTAGAAACTTTTCTTTGTCTAAGGCCAAATTCATCACATTTTTTAAAATACTCTCTAAGTCTATTTCTACGGTTTGAATAAAAAAGCCAATTAAGAGCCATTTTAACCTTTTCAATTTCTAAATTCAAAATTCTCTTACCATCATCGACGATTAAATGGTAAATATGACAAACACATCTAACATGGAAATAATTACTAAATACAGGGTTTAGTGTAGTTGTAAGTAAGCCTATAACATTAGTGTTACTAGAAGCATTATCCATAGAAATTGACATTATTTTATCTATAACGCAAAAATATTTACAAGTATTTGCAACAATGTTAGCAATAAACTTACCTGTGTGGCATGAATTAATTATTCTATAAGCAATAATGCATTTTTGCATTTTTCATTCTTCATCAATCCAATGAGTAGTTACAGTAAGATAATCACAGTCATTACCACTTCTACCAATATCAGTGGTAATAACAATCCGACAATCTATATGAGTAAATAAATACTGTAAATATTGTTCACATTCATGTTTATATTTATAAATAACGCTCTTTATGGTTGCGCGAGGCCAAAATTTATAAGTAGGATTAGAAACTCTTCTAATATAATGCACAAAGTGAGGGTTAGAAGGAAAACTATAGGGTAAGCACATAACCGTAACCATCTTTGCTAGTTCTTCACGATCTTTATTTGGATCATAATGTAAAATACCACCGGTCACAGTGTTAATTCCTAGTTGAACTAGATTTGAACCTGTACTAGGGTTAACCGCAGTATCTACGCTTGTCCCCTCTAGCTGCGCTTTCATTTGTAAAAATTTAGCTTTATCTCTAGCGTGTGTTTTTATGTGTCTAGTCAAACTACTCGTACCGCTATAGTCTCCAGTAAATTTATGCACAAGCAAACTCCCACAAGTTTTACACTTAGCCTTATTTTGTTCTCTTAATTGAGTAAAAAAGTTCCAAACAAGTGATGTTTCGGGGCGTTTAGAAGGTTGTCTATTAAAAGTAAGAGTTTCTACATGTGGGCCGGGCAGGGCATCAGTTGGGTTATTAACAGGACTAGTAGGTGTATCATCTAAATTCAGTTGGGTTTCTTCTACATCATCATTTTCCTCATCATTTTCAAAGATAGTTTCATTAGGATAAAGAGCATTCATAACTTCTTCATTTAATTGTTGACCTGGTGCAACATCATGGCAAAATTTACTATCGGAAAATTGAAAACAAGGGTTATCACTATCAAGAATAATAGGTGGAAGAGGACGGGTACCAAGTTTGGGTCGGGGAGCCGGGGGAAGGGTATTAGTTTGGCGACTAGATTCACCAATTTAAGATTTTTCCTTACCACCAAATATTTTTTTCAAAGAAAAGACCATATTAATTATAATTATACAAACTAAAACAAACAAAACTATATTCTTAAAACTTAAGAGTTGGAATGAGTTTTACCGAATTAACGAATAACTTCTTGAAAATTGAAAATCGTTAAAAACTTGAATACTTCAATTCATCAACTTCACAATTTTTCATAAAATTGCAATAATAAAGTAAGCAATTATAGAAGAGAATTAGATCTAGATCGAGAGAGATTGATGAATTTGTGAATAAAAATGAAAGAATAAGGGGCTATTTATAGTTGAGAATTGAGAAAAAGTGTAATTATATAAAGTTTGGGGTTAAAATAAAGTTTGAGGGTCAAATGACTATTTTTTAAACTCCCAAACGGCTATTTTTTGATGGCCAATGGCTAGATTTTAAAATCTGACCGTTAGTCATTTTTTAAAAAAGATTTTTTTTTAAAAATATAGCAGTTGAGGACCGTTTGGCCCGGTTGAACAGGCCCAGGCACGCCTGCCGGTGCCGGGCTTAGCGGTCCCGGGCTCGTGGGCTATTTGTGTAGGACCGGCCAACTACGGGCTTAATGCACTATTTGGGACCGGCCCGTTTGGCCCGCGGTCCCGGGCCAGTTCCGGGCTAGGCCCGCCCCACAGTACACTTATGTAACAACAAATAAAAAGGAGTAGGAAGAATACAAGAGAATGAGAGTAAAATGTTTCCCCCGAAACAACTCATTTTTACTCAACGGATGATGACTAGTAAGTCTTTCTTCTCTCTTACAGTTTCGATCAATACTTCTGTGTCTACGTAATTGAGATAACATGCGTAGAATTAGCTCAACAGAATACAATTTGATATGTTATTGGCAATAATTGCAATTTCTTCAGAAAGATCAAAACTTTCTGTTATGTCTACATAATAGCCTGCAGTTTCCCATTTATTTTTAATTATTTCGCCCCTTATTTAAGAATTTTAGTTGGGTACTGGGGTTCTTGAAGATTATATATTTCGCCTTGATAAATGTTTAGTTTTCTGGAATTTGTGTTCCGTTTAATTGCTGCTAAACTTCACGAGCTTTCATAATGGGGGAAAGGAAGCTGTATGATGCTTAATTCAGATATAATTCGTAACCTTCGATGGTTTCTGGAATTTCTGGTGTTGAAAATTTGTTATGAAGAATTTCTGGGGTTAAAGTTATTGTGTTGCCCACTTATTGAAAATGAAAAGAAGAACTTAATTTGTCTTCAGGGATTGGAGCAAAGGGGTTTCAGGCTTAAATTTCTAGGTTTTGAGGTTACTAATGTTTGTACATATAAAAATGTTTTCTTGATTTCGGTCTAGTTGAATGGATTTGCATTCTTGTGTCCATATTGCATGTTGACACCTTTTCTTTTACAATTTTATCAGTTTGAAAATGGGTTGTGAAGAAGCAAGTACTTGCATCATTCTGTCACACATTATCCTGTTTGATTGATGCTCTACTAAAATAGCTGCGAAAGCTATTTTTCGACCAATCTTATTCCTTGCAGCTTGCAAGGATTGTTAGACTTCTTTGCAAGTCTGCCTACACTCAAAATTCACTTATCTGTTTGTTTGTCTCAGTGGATGTACAAATTTCAGAGGACAATGGTGCTAGAAGAGTAGAATCGTCTGCAGTAGGAC
This sequence comes from Nicotiana glauca, assembly GCA_026770625.1. Lineage (NCBI taxonomy): Eukaryota > Viridiplantae > Streptophyta > Magnoliopsida > Solanales > Solanaceae > Nicotiana > Nicotiana glauca. The sequence goes on along the minus strand of MU777201.1, from coordinate 29,789 downwards.
AAGTTAGTACATCTGAAGCTGATAGAACCCAAGAACCATATGAGGGTATGACATTTGATTCTGAAGAAGCTGCCAGAGTATACTACGATGAGTATGCTGGACGTGCAGGATTTATAACCCTTGTTCTGTCATCTCGCAAGTCAGAGCGTGATGGTTCAATTATATCACGTGGACTTGGTTGTAGAGGGGTACCAGATAATCAAAGATCAGGAAGTTTTACAAATCAAAAGCGAGATAGACGACGTGATGGTTGTACGGCGATGATCCTAGTCAAAAGAGAGAAGCCTGGTATGTGGGTGGTCAGAAAATTTGTTAGGGACCACAATCACCCCTTGGTTATATCACCTTCCAAGAGACGTCCAACTCTTGTAAGCTTCGTAGTCTTACCTTTGCATTAACATGTAATGTTAGTTTTTGTTTCAGTTACCTTAACCTCTCTTTTATCGTGTCTTCTTGAGCCGAGAGTCTATCGAAAACAACCTCTCTGCCCCATCGGGGTAGGGGTAAGGTCTGCGTACACACTACCCTCCCCAGACCCCACTTGTGGGATTTTACTGAGTTGTTGTTGTTGTTGTCTTCTGTCTTTTATCGTCTTTGGGATCCTTTTCTGCTAATTTTCTTCAGCCTCCACAATGAGATGTGTTTGTTTGTATGCATGAGGCATTAAAGAATCTGTTGATTTGTCTGCCCAATCTCTTTAATAGTCCTTTTAGTAAAAAAACCTAGAGGTCCCAGCTCTTTTTCTGAATTTTCAAATAAGGATGCCCCTGTAAAAGTCAACTGTTCAAGAAAGCTTGATTTGGTATGTTCAAAGAACTGCCGAAGGTTATCGTAGTAGCATTACAATCGTAAACTTTCCATTTTTCACCAGTATTTTGTCTGGGTTGTCAAAATTGGACTTAGTATGTGCTGTCTCTGGTACTACTCATATCTGCTTAAGCAGCGGTTATTTTGCTTAGAATCCAGTTTAACACAGAAAGATATATATTAAATGCATTGGTAAATGGTCTCAGACCGAGACTCTCAGACTCTCAGTAGTATAGCATGAGAAAGATTCTTAAATTTTTTATAAGCTAAGTTGCTCTGACACGGGTGCGGGTGTCCGACATGGGTGCGGATCTAGAGGTCAGATCCTTCTAGACATAAATTCTAAGATTCGGGGATACGGATACGGGTGCGCGAGGATACAACTAAAAATAATTAAAACTATATAAAAATATATCTAAATTATGAGAAATTTTGTGGAATACTTATATACAGCTTGTAAAATATTGATTTCTTTTTTATCCTCAAGTTGTAGATAAGTAAAGGATTGATTTCCTAGATATAGTATGCTATTTTCTTCAAATTTACCCCAGTGTTGGTTCTGATTTCGAGAATCAAATTGTATCTCGTCTCAAATTTTTCCGTCCGTCGCGGTCAAACTACCCAAAATTGTTTGACCAGATCCGGTATGGATCCCATACCCATACCCATACTAGTGTCGTGTCGACACGGGTACGGCACCTAAACTGCCATGTCGGAGCAACTTAGTTTATAAGTACATGAGATTGTGGTGCATCTTGGTCAGTGGTGATAGTGGATAAGAGTGACTGTCTGTGACTGTAAAATCTATATGTAGGTGCTTCCGTCACTTTTTGTTTATCTTTAATCACGAAACTTTTCCTTTTTTCAATTTTTCCATTTTTAAAATCTTTTCACCTTTCCCATGCTTCTTGGTAGGGACAAAAGAAGTGAAAGTGAATGAGAAAATATGATTATAGTTAAAGAAAAGATAAAGATATGGAAAAAGGAAAGTTGCTCTAACCTTGTGAGATTATAAGGCGCCTTCATAGAATCAATTCTGCTAGTTTGCAGGGTTTAGTTATAGAGAGGAAATTGATGGTTATTTCTATGCATAATACATGACTAAGTATCATAGTAAACTGATGTGGTTTGACAAGAGATTAGTTGGATAGGTACAATGCACAAATTGACTAATAGGTATTTGACGAACTTATATAAAAATGTTTTCACCTTTAAGCAGTCAGGCAACTTGGAGCCAACTTCTGCAATAACCAATCACTGATGATTTTCCATTTATAATTTTCTAATCTAAATTACACGCACCTTATCATCGTTTTTGTGTGGTATTTTTATTATTTTTAGTTATTGTCAGGTGATGGCATTTGTGCTTGGAAGTAATATTCAATCATTTAATGATTACTAAGGTTTGTTTGTGACCGTCGTAAATTGATCCGTCTGTGTAATTCTTGTAGGATGAGAAAGATAAAAGAATTCAGGAATTAACAGCAGAACTTCGGATCAAGAAACGATTAAGTGCAGCATACCGAGAACAGCTCCTTAGTCTCATGAAAGACGTGGATAGCCATAGTGAACATATGTGTACAAAAGTTCAAGCTGTTCGTAGAATTCTTAAAGAACTTGAAGCTAAAAGACAGGAGCTTTCAAATCACAGTAGACACCATAAGTAGGGTAGGTATTTTTGTTTTTTAATTGATACATTCTCTCTAAGTTGTCAATTTTAGCATATGTGCTCATTTTCAATGCAACTCCACTTTTGTGAGTTTCACATAACATGGCCTATTGCATACCTTGGATATAGGAGTGTTGAGTAGGTTGTAAGCAACGTAAAAAGCAGTCTATCCTCTGAGATTGTAACCTATTTATGTCAAATATTTCATTTTCCCCCGTCATTGAGCTCTCTATGAATTCCCGTTGCACCTGTTATTTCTTTCTTAATTTTTTGGATGGTAAAGTAAAGAATTTCAGTGCATCTCTACTGCTGTAATTCATCTGACTAGGGACTTCACTTGTTAGAAACAGTAAAGAATGTGCGTTCTTTGTTTTTGGCCCGTGATGCAGAACATCTATCTGTTAAGTGGGAAGATCGGTTAAGTCATTAGCATTGTAAACCCTCAGAATTTCTGGTGGTATACATAAGGGCATCAATCTCTTTCAAGACAACGCAAAACTAAGCTCTTTATCCTTTTTATTAAAATTGGCGTGGTTCAAATCTTTAAGAGAGATTAATGCAAAATTAAGCTCTCAATCAAAAGAAGACAGAAATTTCAACTTCGCGGCCAATGGATAGAGGGTTGCCCAGCTGCTGCCATTCCCAAAATCAGAACCTCCCAGTACGCATTTCTCTTTGATTTGAAATTAGTATTTCTAGGTTTTTTTTTTTTTTTGTTGATGAAGTCTATTTTCAAGAAACTCAATACTGGTGATTCTTCTCTTCTACTTTTGATATATTTTGGGATATAGGTGAAACCACTGGTTTTGAACTACACCGGGAATTTGCTTCCTACAGGATAAAAGATCGACTTCGATAGGCCATATGTCTGTGCGGTGTAGGATAGTGTGGAGAATAAGTTTCTGATGCATCGTAAGTTGAAATGATAGATTATCAACATGAAATGTGCTGCCATGTGCTGTAAATAAGAAACCTTTTGGCGCGAGCTGATTCTCTTATTTATTATTTATATCTTTTGTTTTCAGCTTCATCCTGGGAATATTTCCTGCCGCTAGCAAACTTGCAAAGTGGTGCCTTTGTCTTCTTACATGTTAAAGACCTGGACATGCACACCCTTTCCAAAACCTCCGGAACAACCTGAATCTTGATTTGTGACTTGTTCATTGTCTTGCATATGCAGAAAATCTAGCAGTAGTGTTGCCACTTGGAATTTTGTACCCCTTTTGAAGGAGATTATGATGGAACTGGTTAAAGCCAAAGGTGGTGTAACTGAAGTCATGAGTTGAAAGCTGATATAAGTTTGTGCTTTTTACTGGGCAACGGCTTCTAAGTTCTAACGAAGAGGATGGGTGCAGCCACCAAGCAATTCAAGAGAGAGGAAGATCTTGTCAAAGAAATTTTCATAACTTTTTCGCGTAGATTGATGTGGGAATCTCTAGATTGAACCCCTGGTGCATGATTCTGTTTTTAGACTTACAATTTATTACACGCACGAATGAGGAGCCTGTTCAGAAGGTGTACTACCATATGTTGGTTGGTTCTTGATTATATTTATGCACCTTACTGAAGTTGGTGTTTCTTGATTTCTTATGCATTCGAATTTAATTGAGATTTTCAAATTTCTGTTTCTCAGAAAACTTGATCATATAGTTTGTAGTTCTGTTAATATTCATCTTGTCTTGCAATATAAAAGAATTTGAGACATCAACAGAGATAACTTTAAATGAAAGAAATCTCACTTAAAACTACTGGAAATTTAAGAGAAAGAAAAATGTTACATGCAAGTTGTTTGACTTAAAAATTATCAATATACTTTATAAGTTTAAAAACAATCGAAAAATAAATAGGGGTAAATCGTAATTAAATATAATATAACCTAGAGACAAAAAGATAAAAATATTGTAGTAGATGTGGCTCGCTCAGTGATGGCGCTCCCGGGGTTCCTCAGCATGAGGTTGTGCCCGTGGCGGTGTCCACAAGCAAAGCGACTCCTTCAATGCCATCCCTGCGGCCTATGGAGGAGGCTTCTGAGGGTGAGGAGCCGCCAGAGAGGAAAAGACACCGGTTGATAACTGGCAAGGGGATAGCCACAGAGTACGAGAGGGCGAGTGAGCCCCGTCAGGGGTCGAGGCCAGTTTTTATGGCCGATGCCATCCGTTCCGGGAGGTCAGCTCCACAAGGGAGGGCAGTTTCCGACGCCAGCCCAGGCCGCATTTCGGAGAGTGGCTCGTCGGCTGCTGTTGGAGAAGAGGGCGATGGTGCCGAGAGGGTGGATCCTGAGGCCGCCCATGCAGGTGCAGATATGTTAACGAGGGGTTCGGCCCGCGTGGGGATGACGGCAGGTAGATCCAACCGCCGAATCCTGATCCCAGGAGGGTATAACCTGTTGCAACACAGCGAGCAGGACGCCACGGATATGACCCTATTATGTGCGGCCGCTGAGCGTGAAGTGCTAAAAGATGTTAGTGACGGGGAACTATCCCGGAGGGTCGCTAGCGCGGCCTTGCACGTAGTTTTCGATTTTCTTCGTGTGCCGTAAAGCTAACTTTGATGCATACTGACTTGCCTTTCCCCTTTTTCCTTTTTTTAGACTCTCATCTTGGAGGTAGAGAGGAGGCGGCGAGTGCAAAGGAAGGCAGTCGCTTTTAATAAGGTGGTAAAGAAATATCAGCGGTGCCGTGCCAAGCATCAGGCGCTGGCAGACCTACTCAAGCAGGACCCGAAATTTCGGGTTTTCCGTGAAGGCCTGGAGCAGTCGGAGGCCCAGGTGAAACGGAGGGTGGTTGAGCTGGAGCAAGCTGATGAGCAGCTGATGGCCGCTTTGGCTCGGAACATTGAGTTGGAGACTCTCCTCCAGTCAAAGGAAGAGGAACTGGAAGTCGGCCGTGGGGTAGCGGCGGAAACCGCTAATTTGCGAGCCAGGGTCGCTGCCTTGACTGCCGAGCTTGATACCAAGGTGGCTGAGATCGAAGCCCTTAAGCAGACTGCTGCGCCAAGGTCTAATGAGGATGCGCATCGTGAGGCACATGAGATGTGGGTGTATGCTGAGGCCAAGCTAGTCGTGCTCGAGGAATTCTTAGACGCGGGTCGAGCTATTGAGGCGGAGGTTCAGGAGCAACGACACATAGCTCGTGTCGCCCGCGAAGCCTGCGGGTATAGTTCCGACTCCCCAGACCGGGTGGGCTATAATTCCGAAGACGTTAACCGTCTAGGGTCCGGTTCCTGGATCTCTACCACTTATCATCGCGGGGGCGGTAGTAGAGATGGCGGTCCGGCGGGGGACGGTGAACAAAATGGCGAAGCCCCTTAGGACTTGTATATATTTTGTTTTGTTGTATTTGGAAGTGTAAATTGGTCCTTTTTTACATGCATTTTTGGATGATAATGGAAGTTATACTTTTTCTGTTATTCTCTTCCTTTTGTATCTTTTATTTTTCGGTATCTCGTCTCCGCAGAGAGGATGCCTCCTTACTTGTGGGATTCTCAGTGTGCTTCTCGATTGTTGTTTGTGTTATTCACCGATAGGAGGCGGCTTCGATGCTTAATAGTGGTGGCTTTAGCTAATAATGGCATCGCTTCATCTGTTATTTACGTGCCTTGTGCCGTAGTCGAACAGGGTTGGCGATGATGGCCTTAGCCGCAATATTGTAGATGGCCTTGGCCATGTACGTAACTTCTACTGTCGTCGAATTACTCGTTTGTCGTAGTCGAGCTGGGTCGACTTCTTGATAACGATGGCCTTAGCTATAATATTGTCGATGGCCTTAGCCATGTACGTAACTCCGATCGTCGTCGAATTACTCGTTTGTCGTAGTCGAGCTGGGTCGACTTATTGATGACGATGGCCTTAGCCATTTATTTGTTGGAGATGGCCGTAGTCATGTACGTAACTTCAACTGTCGTCGAATTACTCGTTTGTCGTAGTCGAGCTGGGTCGACTTATTGGCGACGATGGCCTTAGCCATTTATACGCTGGAGATGGCCGTAGCCATGTACGTAACTTCGACTGTCGTCGAATTACTCGTTTGTCGTAGTCGAGCTGGGTCGATTTATTGATGACGATGGCCTTAGCCATTTATACGTTGGAGATGGCCGTAGCCATGTACGTAACTTCGACTGTCGTCGAATTACTCGTTTGTCGTAGTCGAGCTGGGTCGACTTATTGACGACGATTGCCTTGCCATTTATATGTTGGAGATGGCCGTAGCCATGTACGTAACTTCGAGTGTCATCGAATTACTCGTTTGTCGTAGTTCGAGCTGGGTCGACTTATTGACGACGATGGCCTTAGCCATTTATACGTTAGAGATAGCCGTAGCCATTCATACATTGGAGATGTCCTTAGCCGTTCATACATTGGAGATGGCCTTAGCCGTTCATACATTGGAGATGGCCTTAGCCGTTCATACATTGGAGATGGCCTTAGTCGTTCATACATTGGAGATGGCCTTAGCCGTTCATACATTGGAGATTGCCTTAGCTGTTCATACATTGGAGATCATGCTAGTCCAGTCCCTCTGTCATGTCAGCCAGAGGAGTGCATGGAGTGGCTGGTATGATAAACTCGTTCCGCAAATATCTCCAGTTGTCCCCTCTGCTGCCTCGTTAAAAACCTCCCTGAGAAAACCCAATTGGGACAAAACCCGGGTAAGGGAAAAAAAGTGCGACTCGGGAGACACCTTTTAGAAATGGAAATACTTGAGGTGGGCGACGTTACAATTATTGTGGAGAGTTCTTCCTTCCATTGTTTCTAATTGGAATGCTCCTTTACCTGCTGTTGTTGTGATTTTGTAGGGTCCATCCCAGTTGGTGCCCAGTTTTCCTTCGCTTGGGTCTTTTGATGCCAATGTTTTGGCTTTGAGGACGTAGTCTCCCACTTTGAGTGGTCTTACTTTGACTCTTTTGTTTTAGTATCTTTCGACTTGTTGTTTCTGAGCCACCATTCTTATATGGGCCATTTCTCTTCTTTCCTCGGCCTCGTCGAGGTCTTGACGCCTATTTACGTCGTTCTCTGTTCCGCTAGTATGTGAATAACTCAAGCTTGGTTCACCGACTTCGACTGGTATGACTGCGTCGGTTCCGTAGACCAGTGAATATGGCGTTTCCCCAGTGCATGATTTTGGTGTGGTCCGGTGCACCCACAATACTTCCAGTAGTAGCTCGGGCCATAGCCCTTTGGCTTCCTCGAGTTTCTTTTTCAGTATGCTCAGTATTGTTTTGTTGGAAGACTCTGCTTGGACGTTGGCGGCAGGGTGGTATGGCGTGGAGAGTATTCGCTTAATGCGCCATTTGTCGAAGAATTCTGTCGTCTTCTGACCGACGAACTATCGTCCGTTGTCGCAACTGATTTCTTTGGGGATGCCGAAACGGCAGATGATATTCTTCCATATGAAGGCAATGACTTCCTGTTCGCGTATCTGGGCGTACGCACCTGCTTCCACCCACTTGGAGAAGTAGTCAGTTAAAACTAATAGAAATCTTACCTTTCCTAGTCCTGCTGGTAGGGGACCGACTATATCCATTCCCCATTTGATGAAAGGCCATGGGGAAGTGACTAAGTGGAGGGGCTCTCCTGGTTGGTGTATCATGGGGGCATACTTTTGACATTGTTCGCATCGGCGAATGTATTCCGCTGCCTCTTTCTTCATGGTGGGACAATAATAACCGGCTCATATTATGCAGCGTACGAGGGCGCCGCAGTGACCCTCGTGTACCTCTTCGAGTACTGGTCTCGTTTGGTGCAGCCCTAGGCACTTGGCTAGGGGTCCGCCAAACGTCCTTTTGTAGAGCTCGTGGTTTATCAGACAATCCCTGGCGGCCTATACGCGGAGCTTTTTTGCTTCTTTTTTGTCGAGTGGGAGTGTACCATCCTGCAGATAGGATACAAATTGGTTGCGCCAGTCCCAAGTCAAATTTAAAGAAAGTACCTCAGTGTGATCAATGGCTGAATGGAGGAGGGTGACCACGCTTTCTCTGTCAAAGTTTTTAGTGGCTGCGGCCAACTTTGCCAAGTCATCTGCTTCGACGTTCCGTGCCCTCGGAATTTGTTCGAAGTGGCACTCATCGAACTCAGTCATTAATCTGTGGATCTCTGACTGGTATTTTTGCAATATCTGCTCCTTGATTTGGTAAGTCCCAGTGACCTGGTTCACTACGAGTTGGGAGTCGCAGTGGAGAACGAGTCGTCGAGCCCCGTATTTGATGGCTAGTTTCATACCTGCAATAACGGCCTCGTACTCGGCCTCATTGTTAGTCATTTGGGGTCACCACACGGACTGGCGAATTATTTCGCCCGTGGGGACCTCAAGAACGAGTCCCAGTCCTGATCCAGAGGCATTAGCGGCGCCGTCAGTGTACAGAGTCCATAAGTCGGTGTTGGAGGGGGTACGACGTGCCTCCAGTTCCTCCTCTGGCAGTATTTCTGCGCTGAAATCGGCTATAAAGTCGGCAAGTAATTGCGACTTAATGGCGGTTCTCGGGTGATATGAGATGTCGTGCTCGCTGAGCTCTATAGCCCATCTGGCGAGCCTGTCTGATAATTCAGGCTTATGTAGGACGCTTCTCAAGGGGAAGGTCGTTACTGCTTTTATGGGGTGGCATTGAAAATAGGGTTGGAGCTTTCGTGAAGCTACGACCAATGCCAATGCTAATTTTTCAAGGTGTGCATACCGTGTTTCGACATCCACTAAGGTTTTGCTAATATAGTAAATTGGAGATTGCGTACCATCGTTTTCGCGGACCAAGACTGAGCTGACGGCGACCTCAGAGACGGCCAGATATACCAGGAGGGGCTCGCCCGGGCTCGCTTTGGCAAGTAATGGTGGCGAAGATAGGTATGCTTTCAATTTTCTCAAGGCTTCGACGTATTCCTCGTTCCATTGTGATCCGTTGTCTTTTCTCAACACATTGAAAAATTTATGACACCTGTCGGAGGACCGCGAGATGAATCTGGATAGGGCAGCTATTCGCCCCGTCAACTTTTGTACCTGTTTTTTGCTGTTCAGAGTCTCAGGTATTGCATCTATCGCCTTGATCTGATCTGGGTTGACCTTGATGCCTCGTTGGGACACAATAAATACTAAGAATTTTCCCGAGGCTACGCCAAAGGTGCATTTCTCGAGGTTCAGCTTCATCCCGTACTTTCTTAGTATTTCGAAGGCTTCTTTCAGGTGGTCGATGTGGTCTTCTTTCTTTGCCGACTTCACCAGCATATCGTCGATATAGACCTCCATGGTCTTACCGAGCTGTTGTGTGAACATTTCGGTGACCAGTCTTTGGTACGTGGCCCCCTCATTTTTGAGCCCAAAGGGCATTCCCTTGTGGGTAATGAAAGTTGTTTTCTCCTGGTCCTCCTCGGCCATCATGATTTGATTGTAGCCGGAGTAGGCATCTAAGAAGCTCAGCAGTTCATGTCCTGCGGTGGCGTCGATCAATTGGTCGATATGGGGTAGTGGGAATGAATCCTTCGGACATGCCTTGTTCAGATCAGTAAAATCCACACACATTCTCCACTTCCCGTTTTTCTTTTTGACCATGACGACATTGGCAACCCATTGGGGGTACTTCGATTCTTTGATGGAACAGTTGGCCAGTAATTTGTCTACCTCCTCGCTGACCGCTTCATTGATGGCGGCGTTGAATTTCCATCTCATCTGTCGCACGGGCGGGTGTAATGGATTGACGTTCAACTTGTGGGTGGCGATGTCTCTCGGGATTCCCGGCATATCTGAATGGGAAAAAGCAAACAAATCTGCATGGTTAGTTAGGAATTCACGATACTTACTAGGGTTGGCGAGGCCGTGCCCGATGTAGGCTTTCTTTGTGAGGTCGGCGTCGTCTAACTGGACCGGGTCGAGATCTTCGACCGTTGCTTTACAGGCTTTCACGACATCGAGGTCTTTGATCGCGTCTGTTGTCAGGTTGACTTTAGTCCCCGACACAACTGATTGCTATGCTTCTGCACACGCCCCTAGTAGCTGTTTGGTGTGGGTGCAATCTTGAGCTATTTTATAGCATTCCTGTGCGGTGCACGGCTCGCCTCGAATGCGGAATACCCCCCACGGGGTGGGGAATTTGATCACTTGGTAAAAACTTGAAGGGACTGCTCGCATGGCATGTATCCATGGGCGTCGTATGATGACGTTGTAGGCCGTTTCCTGGTTCATTACTTGGAAATTTGTTTCCAGCGTAACCCCTCCCGCCAAAACGGGAAGTAATATTTCTCCGGATGTCCGTTCCACTGCATTGTTAAAACCAGTTAGTGTTATGCAACGCGGTATTACCTTACCCTCGAGTCCCACCTGTACGAGGACCCTCGGGTGGATAATACAGGCGCCACTTCCGTCGTCAATCATGATTCTTTTAACATCCGTATCGGCAATACATAAAGTGATAACTAAAGCATTGTAATGAGGGAAAGGCAAACCGTCGACATCGTACTTATCGAAGGTGATACTATCTTCGAAGTCGTCATACCGTTCATGGGTGATTGCGCCGTTTTAATTTGTGCGTGGTGGCAAACTTGACGTGGTTGATTGCTGAGTCGTCGCAGCCTCCGACGATCATGTTTATCGTGCATGCTGGGGAGGGCGGCTTTGGCGGCCCGTGGGGTTGTTCCCGTCTGCGCGCAAAGTTTATTTTTCCTTTGTTAGTGAGCAGTTCCCTCAGGTATCCCTGGTTCAGCATCCTGACCACCTCTTGCCGTAGGCCTATGCAGTCTTCGGTTTTTGTGCCCCCGTTCCTAATGGAACTCGCATAGGACGTTTGATTTCCTTGTAGCGGGGTCTGATTTCATCTTTTGTGGCCACTGCACCTTGGTACCCAGCTTCTCCAGTGTGTACACTATTTTTGAAGGAGAGACGCAAAAGTTATGGGCAGATAATAAAGGAGGTGTACCTCTTTCGTTTCGGAGTGGGGCGACGTATCGCCGTAGAGCATCCGTATGCCTTGGTGGTGGATGAGAGGATCTGGTTTATGGCTGGTGCCGGTCTCTGTTGGAGCGTGGGAGTTGTTCTTGCCGTTCTTCATTTCGTCGATCTCTCCTCGTCTCTGAGTGTATCGCTGTTAACCGTTGGGTCGACCCATTAAGGTCTTCCTCGTCCGCTCGTACCTCAGCGCAATAGGCGTTGTGGATTTCTTCCCATGTGGTAGGGGGATATTTCATGAGATGGCTTAGTAGTTTCTTGGTCGCCCTCGAACCATCCCGGTTTAGCCCGTTCTGGAAAGCGGCAACTGCCATACCTTCCTATACGTTTGGCAAGCTCATCCTTACCCTGTTGAACCTGGCCAGGAAGTCCCTGAGTCTTCCCCTGCGGTCTGCCTGACGGCGAAGATGTCGTTGACCCATGCTTCCGCTTTCTTTTATCCTTCATGGGCGGCGACGAACTTATCCGCCATTTCCTCGAACGTTGATATTGCCTTAGCTGGTAGCTGGGAGTACCACGTTAGGGCCCCTCCCGTCAGCGTCTCACCGAACTTTTTCAGCAGCACCGATGGTACCTGATCTTTTGATAGGTCATTACCTTTCACGGCAGTGACGTAATGGATCAAATGATCTTCGGGATCTGTGGTTCCGTCGTATACCATTAAGTAGGGTGGCATCTTGAAGGTTTTTGGGATAGAGTGAGGAACAACTTCCTCGGTATATGATTGTTCGACGGATCTTCCCACGTCGTGTTTTGGCAGCAACTTGGGAGCACCAGGGATCTTGTTTACCCTCTCCTGATGCTCTTTCATTTGGTCACGAAGGGCCCTGTTTTCATTCTCCATTTCTTCCATCTTCTTTAGGATGGCTGTTAGCGTACCATCGTTGGCCTGTGCTTCGATGGGTTTGTTATTTGCTCGTACAGCCTCAGGTTCACCCATGGCAGCAGTGATGCTTACCGTTGGCATACACCTGACGTTACTTTGTGGTGATTTCTCAACCAAGCCACTTAGAGTGCTTGTTAGCCATTCTTCCAGTAGCTTCTTAACCACCGAGGGCGCTTCCTTAGCCGCAGATGTGGAGGCTCCTTTTTCATGCAAGATCGTCAGATCTTCAGATGGAGAAGGTGAGATCTCTGTACCTGGTGTGGTGCTAGGGGTTGCATTCAAGATACCCTCGTCACTGGCCTCGTTGAGAGGACCGAGGAGATTGGTTGTAACACCCACTATTGCTTTCGATCGTGTGTTATTTTCGGCCATCTTCTTGTGTGGTGTAGAGAACGGTTGTTGGTTGTTCTCTAGGTAGATACTATGATTTTGATTCTCGAAATCTCCACAGATGGCGCCAAATTGTTTGGCTCAAAGTTATCAATATACTTTATAAGCTTAAAACAATCGAAAAATAAATAGGGGTAAATCCTAATCAAATATAGTATAATCTAGAGACAAAAAGATGAAAATATTGTAGTAGATCTGGTAATAAGAACTTGAGAATGAATGTTCGTTAGATGTAGAGATAGAGAGAGAAATAAGAGAAAATGAGAGAGTTGTATTCCTTGATAATAACACTGATGCCCCTTTACAATGGGAAGGTCTCCTTTATATAGCAGGAGACCTTCCTCGAAATAATCATAAAAGTACAAATAGTTGACGTCCCCCTAGCGAGGACGCTGAGTTTTAGCTGGCATCGCCTTTGTCCTAACGCCCAAGTCGAACCCTTACTTCAGTAGACGGATGCTCACTGGGCGTACCATTCGGCGTCGAGACATTGAGGGCCAAATTTGACCCCATACACAAGTAACAAGAAGAAGCTACTTCAGGAACTTAAATAAGCTTGAAAAGAAAGCAATGGAGCTCAGTGAATATAAATGCATGTACTGATCTGATTGCTTATTAATACAATGTACAAGGGTTACTTAGAAACAAATATATTAATGTAATTTTCAAGCTGAATATGTTGCCGGTTCACAATGCTAACGTAAAGTTCCTTCAGGTTGTATCGAACAAAATTTTCATTACCAAAAAAAAAGTATCAAAATAGCTCTCTGCAAAATGCTCCTGTTAAGTGATCTCTGAGTTGGCAAGTTGAGTTGAAATAAAGCTTAGAATGTAGATTATCTATCTGTCTGTCTATCTATCTATCTATCTATCTATCTATATATATATATATATATATATACTATATTAAAAGCACGAAGACCCTTAGCAAAATATCGTTCGCCTTTTTTACCCTTAAAAAATAGAGTTCACATAGGACAACATTGTCATTTAATTATTCTCCTAATATATTAGAACTTCAAAAACAATAAAAATTTTACTCATTCCTTATTTGAACTAGGTAGAAAGTCCTAATATTTAAAACTTTAATATGGAAGAGCTTTATTCCTCGTAAGTAACTTTAATTTGCGAAACGCATTGTAGTGAGATTTCCAAGTTTGTCTTTTTCCTTTTCTTACTCCGTTACAGTTAATTTCAATTGTTTAAACTTATTTAATTAGATTATTAATAAATTTGTTAGTTAAAACATAATATCATTATAACCAGTAAATAAAATTTACCGAATACTCATTAGTTTTATATCATCTATGCAATTAAATTTGAGTATTGTAATCCTAATTATACAAAAAATAATAATTATACTTAAGTTAGAAAAGTACATCTATAAGGATTTAATACATTGGTGATCATTATATGGATTTAAGTTGTATAATATTCATATTTGTTTTATAAATCAGTAAAATATAACCCATGATAATTACTAAAATATATAGTAAAGTATTGTCTTTAAATTTTATTTCAAACTTACTATAAATTGATCTATATTTCAAGGAAATTATTAAGATAGAGAAGTCAACATATTTGTTTATTTCACTTTGAACATCTCTTTCAACCTTTTATTTTTTCCTTCTTATAAGTATGTGTTTTATTAATTAGGTGGCAATAGTCATCTTTGTGAAGCCACGATAGAGAATTATTTTATTTTACATAAAATAATTTTAAATTACGATGATAAATAAGTTTCTCGGATAGTAAATATTTGTTTTAGACTAATAATTTTTTGTTTTGTTTGTAATGTCAGATTCTCAAGAAAGCTTCTTCCAAGCTAATACTTCAAAACATACTTTAAATTAATTCTTCAAGTATTGTGTATTCTTGTTGAAATTGAAAAGGAAGTATAATATATAGCATGTGAAATTAAATTGATAAATATATGAAACCAAAATAAATTCTAAGTTGAACATATCAACGGATGATTAAGGACTTCTTTACTATAATTTTCTTTATTGTGTTAGCTATAAAAGATCAATATTTATCTTTTTCATGAAAACATACACTTTCTTTTATTACTTAAATTATGTAATTTTTAAAAAACGTTTTATTCTTTGAGATATGATACACGCGCAACGCGCGTACCGTTATACTAGTTTGATAAACAATATGCATATAATGTACATGCGCGATAAGAAGACCGTGATTGAGAATAATACCAACTTCAAACTCACAACCATATTCTCATCCAAACTCATTTTACAAATCGAATTGTGATAATAAACTGATATTGGTTGCGTAAAAATTTTGCACAGTTACGGGATGTAGAACATTATTGAGTATTAAACGCTAACAATGATGTTTGCTTGGTGATAAAAGTACGACATATGAGTAAGAGTTGAGGCGCCAAAAATAAAATAAAAAATAGCAGCCCACTCAGTTAGACAGTTACTTATACTAAAAATAGTCAGCGAGCATATAATATATAATACAGTCAAACCTTTTTATAACAGTCTAATTTGTTCCGAATATATTTGGCTTTTATAGAGAATAGCTGTTATACACATATAACAACATTTAATGTTTAAATATTTTTTGGCTGTTATAAATAAAACTTATCAAATAATCAATTATTATTCTTATCCATATAAAAGTTAAAAAAATTCTTCAAATTTAAAATGTGAGAAGATACACACATTTCACTAGGTATATATTTAAGAAGCTAATACTAGTATATTAACAAATTTATTTACTAAACGTACAAAGATTTAAATTTTAAGGCACACATTTTAAATCTACTAGGAAAATAAATTCTTTCAAGATTGACGAAAGAACTTTGTAATTGTAGTTGTTTCATAGATTTCATTTTATTACTACCAATATAACGCTTGAAATAGCGAAGACCCAAGTCCAAATTTTTAGCAAAAAGGTATCCAATGAAAAATATATCATGTGCAGATCTTCAAATCTTATGTCTTATGCAAGATATAAACCTTGTTCAATGGAAAAGATTGTATGCATATACTTAAAATTACTAATAGTAATCTTAAATAATCTATATAGCTGTTATAGAGGGATAATTTTACAAATAGCGTAAGTTGAGACACTTAGTCTCCAAGAAGAAAGCATAAGTTGAGACACTTAGTCTCCAAGAAGAAAGTTTAAGTTGAATATTTTGACCGGAAGGTGAAAAATGTGTAGACGATCCTGAAATGAATTTTTGATGATTTCAGTAGTTTCGTATGGTGATTTTCGGGCTTAGGAGTGTGTCCGGATATTTATTTCGAGGTCCGTGGCTAAATTAGGCTTGAAATGGCGAAAATGAGAAATCTAAGTTTGGATGTTTGACCGGGGAGTTGTCTTTTTGATATGGGGGTCGGAATCCATTTTTGAAAATTTTCCTTGCTCCGTTATGTCATTTATGACTTGTGTGCAAAATTTGAGGTCAATCGAACTTGATTTGATAGGTTTCGGCATCAAATATAGAAGTTGAAAGTTCTTAGTTTCATTAAGTTTGAATTGGGGTGTGATTCGCGGTTTAGCGTTGTTTGATGTGATTTGAAGTTTCGACCAAGTCCGTATCATATTTTAGGACTTGTTGGTATATTTGGTTGGGGTCCCGGGGGACTCGAGTGTGTTTCGGATCATTTTGGGATACTTTGGATGCTGATTTTCAGATAACTGGTGTTTTTCTTCGCGTTCGCGTGGAGCATCTCGCGTTCGCGAAAAAGAATTTAGCTTCTGGAAGTTTGTTCTTCGTGTTCGCAAAGAAGGAAATCTCGATTGCACACGTCTGACTTCGGAGGCTCATATCTCACAATCTATAAGGAATTTGGAGATGATCCAAACATGAAAGTTGCAGCCCATTGTGTCCACTTTTTATAAATATAATTTAAATAGAATTTTGGTTTGTGTACGAAAAGTTATGGTAGTTACATTACAGGCTGTCCGGGGAGAGTTCAAAAATCTCTGCTGCACAGGGCTGACTTTGAAAACTTATATCTTGCAATATATAATGACTCAGAAAATGAGAAATCTATGAAATTATAACCCTGGGTGTCTAGTTTTCAGAACATCAAATCATTTATCATTTGGAGTTGTGTGCAAAATGTTATGTCAATTATAATAAAGGCTGTCTGGAATGAGTTTCGAAATCGCTGATGTGAAATTGTTCATCGCGAACGTGAAGAACAAACCCCTGGGCAGCAGAACAAAGTCCAAATTCATCCCATTTTTCCTTTGCTGGACCAAAAAAGCTCGGGTGGGGTGATTTTTTGAGGGATTTCATAGAAAACAACGGGGTAAGTGTTCTTAACTCAATTTTGGTTAGATTACTCGAATCCATCGTTGTTTTTAACATTTAATTGGTGGTTTTCAGTTGGAAAAGTTTGAAAACTCTCTTGGATAGATTTGAGGATCGAAATGTTATTAGAATTTTGTATTTTTGGTATGGTTAGACTCGTTGAATGGGTTGTCGGATTTTGTGAGTTTCGTCGGATTCCGAGACGTGGGCCCCATTGGAAATTTTGAGTTAAATTTTGGATTTTGGTTGAAAATTAGTATTTTCATATAGAATTAATTCTTATAATTAGTATTGACTAAATTGAATTAATTGTGGTTAGATTCAGACCGATTGGAGGCCGATACGAGGGCCAAATGCATTTCGGAGTAGGACTTTGCTCGGATTGAGGTAAGTAATAATTATAAATGTTGTTCTGAAGGTATGAAACCCCGGGTTTCACATCGTTATGTTACTTTGAGGTGACACACACTAGATGTCGAGTGTGGGTCGTGCACCGTTGACGATTGTGACTTGGTCCATCCCGTACGACTATTAAGTTGCATATTTAATTGGAAACTATTTGATATTATTATATTTTGGAAAGTATTACTATGTTTGGGGCTGAATGCCGTGTTTGGGTCTTGTGCCGACTGTTTGGACCCTTAGGGGCTTTTTACTACTGTTTCCTCACTGTTTTTGGTAATATTTACACTTAGTCATGCCATGTTTTCATTGATTTCATAACTCGATTTTTATTTACTCCTTTCGATTTTATAAATGATATTTTGAGCCGAGTACCTATTTTTACTGCTAGCCCGATGGGCTTGAGTGAGTTCTGACTGAGTGAGGCCGAGGGCCTGTGTTGTGAAGATATTATGAGATCGGGCTGCACGCCGCAACAAGTTGTTACTGATTCGTGATATTGTGAGGCCGAGGACCTGATTGATTTATGCCACAAGCTGCTTGTTATTATGAGGCCGAGGGCCTGACTGATTTATGCCACGAGATGGCTTGATTATAGCGCTTGGGCTGTATGAGACCCTCTGGAGTCTGTACACCCTTAATGAGCGCACGTACCCAGTGTGAATGATGTGATATTGCCCGATGGGCTATTGTTGTTTCATGTTGTTGCCCGAGGGGTTAATTATGAGTGATTGTGAGGTAGCCCGAGGGGTTGGTTCTGTTGATATTTTTCTCGAGGGGCGTTTTATGGTACATGTTTTGCCCGAGGGGCTGTTTACGTTTCTATCATTTTGACTCACTGTTTCTTTGCTTATTTGAAACTATTGAAAGATGTTTTAAAAGAAAAAGTTTTACTGAAATTGAGTTTTTTTACGAGATAATTGAGTTCTATATTGTTTTGGAAATGTATTGTATTTGCTGTAGTGCTGTGACGTGGAATTATCTATTTTCTTACTGCTCAGCTTTCATTTACTTTTATTACTTACTGAGTTGGCGTATTCACATTACTCTCTGCACCTTGTGTGCAGATTCAAGTATTTCTGAATCCGGTAGCGGGTGTTGATTACTCAGTGCAAGGTTCATCGGAGTTAGCAAGGTAGCTGCCCGACATTCGCAGCCCTGCTTTTCTCCCTCTTACCCTTCTTAGATTGTTTTTGGTATATTTTTAGACTCTTCGTTGTATTTAAACCTTAGTAGATGCTCGTGACTTGTGACACCTCGATACCGGGCTGGTGTATTTATTCCGTATTGGTTATTTAGACTTATGTTATGAGATTACTTGTTAATTAATGACTTAAAAATGACTTTTATAGAATGATGGTTTGATTTGCTAATTGTGTCAGCTGGTCTAGTTTCACGATAGATGCTATCATGACCGGGTCGGTTTTAGGGTCGTGACAAGTTAGAATCATTGCCTAGGTTACATAGTGTCACGACCCGGATTTCCCACCATCGGGAGACGTGATGGCGCCTACTCGTAGAAGCTAGGTGATGATAGGCTATAATTACGTGTTTTAGTCGATTATTATGCTCTAATTTATTGCACTTTAGTTGAGTTTGCGCGTTAATCGCTAGTGTTTTGCACTAATTGTGTGTTTTATGCCTTGTAGGTGTGATTCCGAGCTATATAGATGTTATGGAATGAATTTAAGTGATTTGAAGCTTTGAAGTCTAAGTAAAAGCTCAAG
>MU777200.1:7907-79373 GCA_026770625.1 Nicotiana glauca | reverse complement strand
CAAACACTTACCTCAAAGCCTTGAAATCCACTTAATCCTCAACTATTGCTTTACCTTGCGGTTCCACCTCCAATTCGCTCGAATCTAATCAAAAATTGTTCAATTATTTTAATAAACACTATATGAATCGATTTGAATGCATAAAAATGATTTTTCCAAGTTTTTCCAAAAAGCCCCCGGGCCCACGTGGTCAAAACTCGAGGTTCGGACAAAAACCTGATTACCCATTCCCCCGTGAACTCAAATATGTAATTTGATTTGAAATCGGACCTCAAATCGAGGTCCAACTCCCCAATTTATAGAAAACCTAGGTTCTACCCAAAAATCCCAATTTCACCCATGAAAATCCTTGATTTCAAGTGGAAAACATGTTTAATGATGTTAAAGATTGAAAGAATCGAGTAAAAATCAACTTACACGTGATTTGGGATAAAGTTTGCTCTTGCAAAATCGCCTATGGGGTTTGGGTTTTGAAAGAATGGTGAAAAGTGATGAAATTTAGACTATGTATAAAAGTTACTGGGCTGCGGATATGGCAATTGCGAACATTGGTTGGCATTTGCGAACAATGTTTTTCTTGAGAATTGCGACATCTGGGATCGCATTTGCGAACCCAGGTCTGGCTGCCTAGGTTCGCATTTGCGAACTATTTCTCGCATTTACGACCAAGGCCCTCTCGCTTTTGCGAGCAAGGGCATCGCATTTACGACTGCAGCTCTTCATACCAGACTTCGCATTTGCGAAGTCTTTATCGCAATTGCGATCCTGCCCGGCCTTCCCCTTCTTCGCATTTGGGATGTTTCCTTCGCATTTGCGAGAAATTCTTCGCAAATGCGAAGATACCAGAACTGAGGAATACCAACTTTTTTTCAAATATGAGAAATGCAATCCGATGCCTATCCAAAACTCACCCGAGCCCTCGGGGCTCCAAACCAAACATGCACACAACCTCTAAAATATCCTACGGACTTGCTCGCGCGATCAAATCGCCAAAATAACATCAACATCAACGAATCAAGCCTCAAAACTCATGATTTTTCTTCTAAACTTCATAAACTTTTAAACTTGGAACTTATAGTCCGAAACACGTCAAACGACGTCCGATTTCGACCAAACTTCACAGAAAGCGCTTAAACAATATATAAGACTTGTACCGGGCGTTGGAACCAAAATAAGAGCCCGATACCATAGTCTTTTAATTAGTTTTCATTTCCATTTTTCCTTACAATTTCAGAAAAATAATTTCACGGGAAAATTCATATCTCGGGCTCTAGACCTCCGAATTCGACTCAGGGCACACGCCCGGGTCCCATATTTTTCTACGGACCTTCCAGGACCGTCCAATCTCGGGTCCGGGTCCGTTTACCAAAAATATTGACCAAAGTCAACTATAATCATATTAATATCAAAATTCTTCAAAATTTTTACAAAATTCACATATTTCAACATAAAAGTTATCCGGCTACACGCCTGACTGTGCACGCAAATCGAGTCAAGTAAAAATGAGGTTTTTAAAGCCTCGGAAGCACGGAACGAGTGAGCAAACAGGTGATGACCCTTTGGGTCGTCATATAGTTCTAGCATGATCACTTTACTGATTCGTATTGACTTTAATGAAAGCTCAATAGAATGGACACAAACACAAGCATGTACACCAATAAAATAGATTTAAGGTTGTCCCCGCTTATAATTTAAAACCAAAAATAAACCTATCCTATGCTCCTTGAGGATGTACGCCTTGCGTTATTAGAAGTACTCCGAGCATACACCGCAAAACCATTGTACTATTTTTTATGGGACAACCTCTCAGCTTCAAAACACTCAAGGCCCCTTTGTCCATAAAAAAAACTAATCTTTTTTACTTGAATTTTTTTTCACTTTTTTCGATATCAGTATTTGGCCATGAGAATTTTGAATTTGTACTCGAAGTTGAATTTTGGAAACTTTTGGAATTTTAAAAAATAATCTCACAAAAATTCAAAAACAACTCCAAATTATATTTATGTCCAAACATAACTCTAATTTTCAAATAATATTTTCAACTTGAAATTCTTTTTCACTTTTTCTGAAATTCTACAATTCTTATGTCCAAACGCCCACTCAATCCAAACATGCATTGTGGTTCTAAACATGCCCCTACGTCCCACTTCATTTCAAGCGCTTCTCTCTTTGTTTTTATTTGATTTTATTTGTTTGGACCAAAAACAATCCTAGACATACAAACAAAATTCAATTGCTAATGGGCTTGGTCTTTCCTCCTTCCTCCTTCCCACGGCCCAATTCAAGCATAAGAGGCATGTGATTAATAATACAACAAAACAAATTAAACAGAAAGTTAAGCGACACAATAAATATATACATTATTTACCATTCGTAGCGATAGTTTTAAAAAATTGTCGTTCATAACTATATTTTAATTTTATAACGAATCAATATGTAATACTGAAATAAAAGATCAATCTTTTAAACTGAAACAAAAGAGTGACAATCTCTCGTAGCTTAGTTGGTTAGAGTGCCCACTTAGTAAATGGAGAATTTGACTCTCATGTGAGCATTCTATTTTTTTTTGTATTTTTGTATTTCGCTTTGATTGTATTAGTTGCGCTAATAAATGCAGCCGACACGAGATGTATCCTTTTTATATACCTCTATATTTTGCCATGGCAAATGCATAGAGTTGAACAGTAGCTACGAATGGCAATTAGGCAACACTACTGGAAATATGGCAAAATCGACCAAGAAAAACCGACCAACTTTGGTCGGTAAAAAAATCGGCCATAAACCAACCAAAGTTGGTCGGTTTTTCAAAATATTTTAATTTTTGGTCGGTTTTCTTTGGCACAAAAATGCAGAAAACTATTTTTGAGTCCCGCATTTATTTTCAAGAGACCGACCAACTTTGGCCGGTGTTTGCAATTAAATAAATATTAAAAAATCGACCAACTTTGGTCAGTAAATTCGGCCGGTCATTTTAAAAAACCAACCAACTTTGGTCGGTAATTATATTTTTTAATAAAATCGACCAGCTTTGGTCGGTTATTTTTGTGCAAAAATATATTTAAAGAGTATAAATAAAAAATAAGACAATCTTAAAACAAGATGCACCTACGGTCTAGTGGTAGAATAGTATCTTGTCACAATACACGCCCCGGTTTGATTTTCAGATGGTAAATCTTTTGATTGCATAATTAAAATACCTACCAACTTTGATCGATTTTTTTTTGCAATATTTTTTTTTGAATTTAATTGACCGACCAACGTTGGTCGGTATATTAAAATGAGCATCAAAATGCCGTCCAAGCGTATTTGGTCGCGTTTTGGTCGATAATGACCATAACAGACCAAAGTTGGTCGGTATTTAACGGATTTCTAGTAGTGCAAACTATAGTTACGTATAGTTATTACACTCTAATCTGTAGTGTTTTATGAAATTTTTTCCATAATAAATCAAAATATAATGGATAAAAGGTAGATACAAATATGATAAGAGCCAAAATATGTTAATCTTATTATATGTATACCTTTAAAAAAAAATTGTTTGCATTCGTCTGCAATAGTTCGATTCCAAAACAATAAGTTCACTTGAACTTATAGAACTCAGTACTTGGTGAAAATGGATAAAAGCACGAGGATTCTCATATCACTACCATTTTTCACACATAAAAAATGATAAATATTGTCAACTGATAACAAGTGTGATCATATAAGCTTATATGGACAGCAATAAAGGGAGCTTTTATATTGCCATATGGTAATTCAATTCATTACATTTAATGAGAAAATAAAATCTGCCCATCTCATTTTTGGCCCATAACAAGGACTTGTCAATCAACCAAATTTATAGTGATTCAAACAACTAAGAGAAGGGATCTCTTTGCTGGATTTTTTTGCAAGGATTTATTGAAAGCTTCAATTAGAATTTAGTGGTGCTAGTTGGTGATACAGTTGTATAAATTTGTAGCCACTCTTTTACGTAATAGAGAAAACAACAAAAACGCTTAAACTTTTAGATGAGATGATCATATACTTTAACAAATAAGCAACATGTTCCGAGTTCCAACGTTATTGCATCCAGAGGCAAATTCAGAATTTAAATCCTATGAGTTCAATTTTTAAGGTTTTTAGAATCGAACCCATTATATTTTTAAAGTTATGGGTTCATATCCACTATTTTTGCAATTTTAATAAATTTTTAGATATAAATTTTTATATCGCCGCAAAAGTTATGAATTCAGTTGAACATGTTAGTTATTCACTACATCCGCCTCTGATTGCATCTGCCTAGCTAATATAATATATTGCATTTGCATGTTGGCATATTTATGTAATACCCAGGGGAAGAATTAGCACCCACACTACAAGTTCGGATGACCCTAGTAATTTTTATTCAAATGGTATATTTGTGTTTAAATGTTCATTAAATATGTATAAATATTAAATTTACAATCAAATTATTAATACTTAAAATCTTCGTTCTAAAATTCATAACCCATAAGATTAAAATTTCGGCAACGTCTCTGGTGATACCCCTTTGCCTTAGTAATATTTCCTTATAGGAATAGACATGACATATTTAAAGCCAATATATAAACATGTCATTGCTCACATCTAGGGTTTTAACAAGTAAAAGAAACTTCACAATCGTTTTCCCCCTATTCTGTTGAATGGATAATCGAAGGATAAAAAAGGTTTGTGGACATGGAACTAATTAAATTTAAGGGGACAAGAGGAATGAGAAAGATAGAAATTACAACAACAACAACAACAACAACCCAGTATAATTCCACTTAATGGGGTCTGGGGAGGGTAATGTGTACGCAGACCTTACCACTACTCTGGGGTAGAGAGGCTGTTTCCAAATAGACCCCCAGCATCCTTCCCTCCAAGAACTTCCCACCCTGCTCTTGGGGAGACTCGAACTCACAACCTCTCGATTGGAAGTGGGGGTTGCTTACCATCAGAGCAACCCCTCTTGTCGAGAAAGATAGAAATTAAAGCAAAATAAAAAGGTTTCAGAAGTATGAAACCCTATTGTTGCATTGCAATACATTTCCATTATTATGTATACAGTAAAAAAAAGGGAAGGAAGAATAAAAAGAGCTCTAGACCTTTTCATTACCTTAGCTCTTTCCCATTCTTTGTACATATAATTAAAACAAGGTTATGTTACATAACTCTTCCAATAAAGAGTTTTTACAAGCTCAATCAAAGAAGCCAAAAAAAAAAAAAACCCTTTTTTTTTGTTGATGATGGAGTAACAAGTGCATATCCAGTGTGGTCGAAGATACATGGGATGTTGTTTCCGATAAACCCTCTATTGTTATTGATGTAGTGGTTTATGACTTTTCAATGACAAACTGGTCCATCATCTTCCAATTCAATCCCCATTTCAGCAAGTCTCTTCTCCTTGTACACATATTTTCTTGAAAAGTACAAGAAAAACATCAAATTCAACACACTCAATATAGCCAAAAGCCAATAGAAATCATATAACCTCCCTTGGTTCAAATTATCAGCTAGCCATGGATTTGTTGTCCCAGTCACAACATGCACAATTGTAACCAAAATAGAACTAAAGAAAAACCCCAATGCAAGTGTACTCAAAAATAGCCCTGTACTCATTGTCTTCATCCCTTTTGGACATTCCCTTAAGAAAAAATCAAGTTGGCCAATATATGTAAATGCTTCACCTGCCCCCACTAGTAAAAATTGCGGAACTAGCCAAAATACAGTCAAAGGAATTGTAGCATTTGCATCATTGGTCAATCCATGCAAATGTGCCACTTTTAGTCTCTTAACCTCGGTTAGGGCAGCGGCTATCATGGCTAAAATTGAAAGAACTAGCCCTGTGAAAATTCTTTGTAATGGGGTAAGTCCATGAGGTTTATTCATGAAACGACGACAAACAGGAACGATAATTCTATCGTAGAAAATTACGGTCAAGAGTATACTTCCGACGAAAAATACGGTGAGTGAAGCCGGTGGAATTTCAAAGGTTCCAATATGACGATCCATTGTTGTAGCTTGTGATACAGAAAATGTGGTCATTTGTGCATAGACAGTCCAGAACATTATAGTTGTGGCCCAAGTTGGTAACATTCTGATTAATAATTTTACTTCTTCAACATCGGTTAAGGTTGCTAATTTCCACTTGTTGATTACCACGTTATTGCCATTAGATTCAAGGTCATCATCTTCCTTAATGGCTGCCTTGTCCAAGAATCTGCAAAAATAAGACAAACACATGGTCAAAACTATGACCGACATATATAGGCAGTGGCAGAGTTAGAAATTTACTAAAAGATGTTCAATTTCCCACAAAGAGTGATCAATATATATGTTATATATACCTCTAAAATCGAATATTTACTTATATATACAATGTAATTTTCCGACAAAGGATGATCAGTTGACAATGCTTTAAAACATATAGCGCCACCCTTGTATATAGGCGGAACCATTTTGAAGTATATATTTTCTGAAATTATCGTTGAACCTATAACTTGTCTTAGTTATTGAGTTTGAAATTACACATTTATATATATTCACGCTACGTCGCTGACAATGTAAAGAATATTTAAGCACGTTGAATCCAGTGCCGGCTCAACCCCGAGGCCACTAAGGCCAAAGCTTTAGGCCCCCAAAAATAGGAGGCCCCAAAATTTACCCTTTTTTTATATGTTTATAAATTATTGTTAAATATGTCAAAAGTTCATCCCACATCGGTGGGGTACTTCATTTTGGGGGAGAATTTCATCCTATAAAAGAAGGCCTAATATTCAAGATGTAAACACATCTCTTATTTGCTTTTTTATCTTTTTAAGATATTTGTATCTTCTTTCTTTAGTATTATTTCACTTGTATTTTTGGAGTGGAATAAAATATTGGTTCTGTCCGAGAAAGTAATAAAATTAACCGAACCTCATAAAAATTGCTCTATAAAAATTGATCATAAAATAAATAATTAGCAGCAAAGGCTAAAAAATAAACGTCAAAAAGAAAAATATGAAAATTTTATTAAATATGTCTAAGGCATCATGTTAAGATTTGGCTTTAGGCCACCTACTCTGTTGAGCCGCTACTGGTTGAATCATGTTGTTTGTATTATTTTTTAGTTGACTAGTTTCATTTAATTATTATGCCAGTTACATATATAATTATCTTTTAGGTTATTTGTTTGTCTACTCCGATTTAGGGGCAGCACCCCAAGCTTAGGCTAGTATACAAAGATACATTCAACAGTGAGTCAAATAACAAAGTATCTCATATAATACTTTATAGGCTGTCCATTTTAAAATGGAAGTAATTTAGATATTTAAAAATTGGTTGATGGCTAGCCATCAAAAACTGGCCAACAATATATGGGGATAAGTTCATAGTTTCGCACCAACTTCTCTTTTGCTTTTTTATTTTTATTTTTAAATAACTATCACCTACTTATCATAGACACCTACTTTGAATTATTATTTAAATTGTAAATAATGCAAGTGATCAAGTCAATACTTCAAATAATATTAGCCGCACGTAGAAAATCCTTTTTCTCATTAGTGGCTTATATTAGTCTCCTGGAAACCTATCAATGCTTTTCCTTCGTCCAAGCTTTTCATAATTCAAAGGGAATCTTCTTTTTACAAAAAGAAGATAAAAAGAGCGAATCTTTTCCATACAAGATTCAACTAGGGTAATGTCTATCTATCTAACTTCTAGAATTAGTACTTAATCATTCTTGACTTGTAAAAAAATAAATAGTAGAAAATATGTAACCTTTTATCATACGTTAAATTATGTTGATATCGTAAAAAATCGTTATACTATAAGTAGGATTAACGTTAGCCTTGTATTTTCTTATTCTTTGGTTTCTATTACTGTTTGTTGTTTCCTTTGCTTACGTTTTCTTATTATCTTGTGGTTGTTATTTTTTTTTATCCTTACGTGAACCGAGGATCTAAACAACTTTTCTACCTTTTTATGGTAGGGATAAAGACGCGTACACATTATCCTCTCCAAACCATACTTGTGTGATTATACTGGTTAATTTATTGCTATTGTTATGCACTATCAGTTTACAACAACAACATATGTACTGGCGAAGGTAGTGTGTGCGCATGCATTACCCCTACCTGGCGAGGTGGAGAAGCTATGTTATGCACTACCGGTATATATAATTTAAATCCTTATATATTTAGTGATCTTCTAGTGTATAAATTATTTACACTTAATGTCAACATATATAAGAAAAACTAGAAAAAGTAGATGGAAAACTCACCGGTATTCCTTGCTATGAGGCAACTTTTGCTTGCTTTTTTTATTTCCTTCACCAAAAATATCATCAATTTCAAAGAGAAGTGAAGAATCTGAAGGCAATTCCAAATGCCTTTTTTTCCAAGCAGCCACAATAACTGAAGCAATTTGTGTCAATGGACTGCCCATAAGTTTCTTGAACCTATATTTCCTTGTCCCAAACAAGAACACAACTAATGCAATAACAATAGCACATGCACATATTCCATAACCCCACTCTCTTCCCAAATTATCTTGAATATACACCAATACTGTAACTGCACCGAGCGAGCCTACATTAATAAAGAAAAAGAACCAATCGAAAAATTTTATCATTTGTCCCTTTTCTTTTTTGTCAGAATCATCGAATTGGTCGGTGCCAAAGCCGGAGACGCTCGATTTTAGGCCGCCGGTGCCGAGCGCCGTCATGTATAGGGCAATATATAGGACCATGAGTTGTTTGCTATTTGCGGGGATGCATGATGGACTTCCAACTTGTTCACATTTTGGTGGTCGTAGGCTTGGGATTATGGTGGAAATGGTCAAGATTGTAACACCCTATTCATCATAGCAAATGACAATTTTGGTTAGATTTGCAAAAAACTTCTATACTATCTGGTTATTTATTAATAACTGTCAATAATAAGTGAAATCACTAACTTTGATAATAAGATAGTAACTACGACAAGAAGTTAAAATGAATTCCGTCAGTTTTTTATACTGTCAGTATATAAATGTTAAATTCTTTAAATTAATATTATTATTTCTTGAAACTGAATTATATATACTGACAGTACAAAAATTTAACATTTTCTTCATCTGAGAACTGCAACTAGTGTAATGAATAAATGTTTCTTCCTCCTCTTTCCTCTTTGTAGAATCATCATTAGTCTTCTTCTTCCTTGTTCGATTTTCCTCTTCACAACAAATTAATTAGATCAAGTGTCATTAGTTTTATTTAATTTTTCTCATTTTTCCTTTCTCGAATTTCCTCTTCACATCAATTATAAAATGACTGGTTTTTGAATGTGATTAGATCAACTTCATCTCCCTCTTGACTCTTACACTTAATTTATGCTATATAGTCTTTCTTGAATATTTCGAGTCTCCTCATCACAGATTCTTTTAAAAAATTACATGCATCAATTTCAATATCACATATATAAGGAAAAGAATTAACAAAAATTGACACTTACCATTGCTTGAACAGTGGCAAAGATACCAATTGTAAGATACCTGCAAAAATAAAGATAAATAGAAAAGAAGTTAACATTAAAACAAATTAAATAGTAATACTTTCCAAGTGAAGTTCCAGCATTTAAAGTATGCATGTCCGAATTATCGGTCAAGATTAAGAGGTTTGACTCTTGAAATCTGGACTGCATCATACAAATTGAGACGGAGAGAGTATAATATGCGAACCTTCCGAGGAAAGTGTCGGCGACAAAACCACCAAGTAAAGTGAGCATGAAAGAAGTTCCAAGAAAATTGGTAACATTGTTGGCTGAAGAAGCATTCCCTAAATGCATAGTACCAGTCAAATATGTCACCAAATTTACAGCAATCCCTAGTGTTGTTAGCCTCTCCACAGCTTCAACGCCTATAATAAAAAACAAAGAACATTATTGGAAAAAACAAAGTAGAAAGATCAAAGAATGGAAAGTGCAAAAAAGAACGACAACAACAACCCAGTAAAATCTCACAAGTGAGGTTTGGTGAGAGTAGAGTGTACGCAAACCTTATACCCCTACTTCGGAGGAGTAGAAAGGTTGTTTCCGAAAGACTCTCGGCTCAATAAGACGAAAATAGACAATAGATAACAACATAATCTAGAAAAATAATGAACTTGTATTTCCTATAAACACCTAGGAGCACTTCTTTCTGCATACATAATAGACTCGGTTAGGCGGGTCGAGGTCCAACGAGGTACACGACCTAACCATCAGGTAAGGATACATGTCAACTCCTTAATTACATAGAATGCACGTTAGCACATTTGATGAAGCATCTAGTATGGCAGACAAACTACTTTCTTATTTTTAGGACATAAAAATCCTCCATTTATTAGCATACCCGTACAACCAGTTAGACTAGAACTCCCTCCTCAATAAATATAGTAGCAATATTGGATTGTTCTGATTCGGCCAGAAATGCTATGCTTATTCACAATACTATCTCTTCCTGTCTAATCTCGCCATTTTTTCTTACTAAAGCCACCTTTAGATGGCGGGGGTTTGACATGGACTCCTACCTTGTTTAATCC
Source organism: Nicotiana glauca (assembly GCA_026770625.1). NCBI lineage: Eukaryota > Viridiplantae > Streptophyta > Magnoliopsida > Solanales > Solanaceae > Nicotiana > Nicotiana glauca. The sequence goes on along the minus strand of MU777200.1, from coordinate 68,830 downwards.
CGCCATTTAACGTGACGGTTTAATTTGAGAGAGAGAGAAAGAGAAAGTCACACCTAAAATCATTGCACCACTAGCCCAACCACCAGTGGAGGATCTAAGAGCTGGTCTGCCTTTGTAATCCCAAGCATCTGGTAAAGCCTTTGAATCTTGTTGTGTCTCAGGAAGTGCCATTTTAGCAACTTTTTCTTGCACTTTTGCCCACAAAATTGGACCCAATGAGCAATGAGAAAAAAAGGTTAATATGGAAAAACAAGAAGAGGATTGCAGATTCAATTGATTCCATTACCCTTTTATAGCCATGGCCTAGAGGCAACTCAATAGCATTTTTAGCCATTTTTTAATATACAAAAATATTTTATTCCACATGGTCCACTTTCAATGGTAGTAGCAACTCCCCAGGATTATCTTTCCTTTTTTTCTCTTTTTTTTTTGTTGGATGCTAAGTTGTACACAGCATCAAATGCTACAGAAAATGATTGATTGTAATTTGACTAACTTCTATTCTTATTTATGCACGTGAATTCTTACTCTATTTACCTTGTAAGTGTGTGAATTTAGCATACCACAAGAATGGTTTTATGTAGGGTGGGGGAAGTTCAACCCCTCGCCGAAAATTTACATTATATATATAAAGTGAAAATTATTTTTATTTATGTATTGTAGATGTTGAATCTCGCCTTGACTTGCTCATATGCTTATTATTTTATCTCTGAATCCTCTTGGTAAAAATCATGACTCCGCCACTAGTTTTAGCATTTTACTTACGATAGTAATCGTACTCAACGCCTAAAATCCTGATCGTAAAAGTTATTGAACGACGTGATCAGTGAGGACCAGTCCATATTAATCGTGCTTGAAATTGAGGCGCAATTATTTTAACTATGCATATAACAAGATCTTGTACACTCTATCGGAATCTTGTGAGTAAGTGCCACCATCTAAGAATGGGTGATGGGTATCAACATCAGAACATGCAATATAATTTCATTTACATTTGTATACAGAATAGTAACTTTTCTAGCCCCAGGAAATTTGCAACTATATGATCATTTGTTGCTTTGCGATTAAATGGCCTAAAGGCTAAAGTTGTTGTATAGAATTAATTGCATGGCCAATAAATAAATAAAAGTTCTAAGCATTATATGGTGGGATTCAACACAAGTGAGACGGAGATCAACTATTAGTTCATTGTGGCAAAGTGAATTTCTTTCATGACATTTAAGAAACATACAAAGTTATTAATTATTTTTTTATTTAGAATTTATTCATAGTTAGAAAATATTAATTAAGCCATTTAAAAAGAAATAAATAATAGTTTAAATTTTAATTTTGACTTTTTGACCAAATTTATCGAATGTTTTTTCTGACTAGCTGTTTTCCGATGGACAAAAATCATTTTGAACGGCGTCGAGAATCTAGTAAATGGTACCAATAAGAATTGTAGTAGAGTCGTAAGTACTCCTTCATCCTTAATTAGGGGTTTTGGGTTCGAGCCTTGGGTATGGAATTGTTTTTGTTTAGGCAACACTTTACCCTTAATGTAGGATTTTGCGGCGCGAATCCAAATTTAATCGTGTCGCAATACAGATATCTGATAGTGCTAAGGGGTGTGCAAGATCTACAACACAGTTAAGAGTAGTACTCTACTTTTGCGTGGAATATTTCATTGGTGATTAATCATTCAAACTAACATAATACAACCATGTTTAGAGAATGAGAGTAGCTTCAACTGGTGAAATTCATTTCTCTAGCTACTTTTTCTAGAAAGTAATCATTTAAACTAAACATAATACACTGAACCTTGTTTTTCTTAATTTCAGTAGAATTTTCAAATTCCCAACAAATCCAACTCTTCCTTTTTTATTTCCCAACAAATGGCGCTTCGACATTTATAAAGGGCTAAATTAACCTGCCACAGGAATAATTAGCACGTTATACATGCTTCATTCTCTTTGGTAATTACTAATTTCATGAATATTTGAAGTGTGTGATCATCTTATCAGAAATTTAAATTATTCAAGATAACCCACTTTTAATTACTTAATTAAATATGTCTTTAATACGTGTGCGAGCATGATTTCTTTCATGCATAAGCTAAGCAATTGAAGTTTTTTTGACCGTTGATGATGGCGAGACTCGAATCTAAGATCTTTATCTGAGGGCTACAATATAAAAATGTGCGACAATGTAATCAGAAAGTTTAAGCGGTTAAAAAGAACATGCTTTTAATTATTTAATTGTATTATTAAGCGTCTTTTGACTAAGAAATACTATCATTCTTAACCGGTAATATAATTATTTGCACTTTGTGGAGGGGAATGAAAGAGTAATGTATTTGTCTTCTTTATCTCCTTTTCTTTCTTCGTGTCTGCTGCAGTTGACAGCAGCCAAAAAACCTGAGGTTACATTTCTGCTAGGTATCATTGTTGTTTATGCCCACATCGTTCGAGTATTTATGGCAACCGGAATCTGAAGCTAGCTTCTTCTTGTGTGCGCATATCCAAGCTTTTAAGGGTAAGCAAGCTGAGCTTACACCATCACTCATCTATTACCATACTCATCTCGCTGAACCTGAAGTCTAATATGAGTTGTTGGGTTCAACCAGCCAAAAAACTCTTAACATGGTGTGATATTACTACTTTGAGCCAAGCCAGCACGATCTTTCCTAAAAGGCCTCTCAATCTCCTAGCTTGAAAAATAAGTGTACGCTTTTATTTACTAAAGTTATTTATAGACACTAAAATTTTAACAGATCAAAATAAATCCTAAATTCAAGACAACTCTTGAAACATTAGGAGTCTATTAGGGTTACTTGGTGGCTACTCTACTCAACCCCTAATTCATAAAGCTACATATGCCCTTCAAAGACGATCTTAGCAATTCCATAAACTCTCGGAATATGCACAAAGAAATCAAATATGAGATCTCCGATTGTCACGACCCCGGTTCGCCCTCTGTGAACCATCGTGACGACACTTAGTCTCTATGACTATGTAAGCCTAACAATGCAGAATATGAACATTAATTGCGGAAGAAATAACTAAAACCGGAATAATAAAAATAAACAGTATTTAAGGTGCCGCTCGGCACACACAATAACAACTCTCGAAGCTAACAAAATTTCCAAGACCCGGAATCTCATAATTCACAAGCTATGAGATACATAAGAAGCTCTAACTCCAGAAATATCTAAATAAGGGATAATATTGAAAGGACTATACTTATTACAGAAGATAGAAAGGGACTCGTCGGTCTGCGGACGTAGCAGATATACCTCGAAGTCTCTACAGAACGCCTCCTCCCAAGGATGATAGAACTGAGTGGAAAATACCTGGATCGACACAACAAAAATATGCAGAAGAGTAGCGTGAGCACGCCACGGGGGTGCCCAATAAGTATCGAGACTAACCTCGGTAGAGTAGTGACGAGGAACAGTCGAGACACCTACCGGTCTAATAAATAGTGCAATGATAGGAACAACGAAACATGATATATATTTATATAAAGGCTGTACAAAGTGACCAACAATGCTACAATCACAATAAGGGAAAAGAACAACAAGTAACAACGAAAATATTAAGAACGATGACACATAAGAATGGCAAAAACTCATCCCAAATCCTAAAGTCACAATACAGTAAAGGGAAAACAAAACAATAACTCAGATCCTACGACGGTGTTCACATCAGGTCTTACCCAACAATTACCACAAATTACTGAATCTCGGACAATTATAACTCACAAGTCCCAGTACCTGAAATCTAACCACTAGCATCCCGTGCGCTCATCAGCCTCACGGTCATACTGACAACTCACCTCATAACTTCCACGAGACAAAATTCATATAGATAAACGTACCATAATCACAACATTTTAACAAAACAGAAATGCCCTCAGGTCATTACAAATACTCGCAATCAACCCCTGACATAGCCCACCTTGTTCCGCCATTTGCCACGTGTATAAATAATAACATAATAAGTGCCCGCCTTGTTTTGCCACACGTGCATCATAATGTTCCCACCTTATTTCGCTACATGCGCAACCCATATATAAGCATATATACATATCCCGCCTTATTATACCGCATGTGCAATATATCAATATTAGCAATAGCACGACAGAAATCTCGTACGACCCCATAATAACAACCACACGGCAGAAACCTCGTGCATCATAATATTAATAACCGTACGGTAGAAACCTCGTACATCAACACTCCAAGTACAACAACAACAATAATAATATATACAAGAGCACAACAAGAGAATCGACTCAAAAATCTTTCATTCACTAGGGGATGGTAAAACTAGCTCAGAAGAAATAACCACAATAGAGAATGCTAAACGTAATAAGAACAACTCAACAAGGGAGAAAATAATATGAAGCAGCGACTCCATAGCATGTAGTTCAATAATAAGGGAGTTAATAAGAGTCAAGTAAATTTCAAATAAGGAAATATTAGCTAAACATAGAATATCTACTCTTCTTTTAAAGGTTGGGTAGGTTACGAAGGATATACAACAATTTCAATTAAGACTAAATAATTACATGGGTGATAATAATGATTTCCAATAAAAACAAGCAGTTATGGAAGATAACGTGACAATAGAGGAAAGATCTTCAGTTAAGCAATAGTAAGAGTCAATTAGGAAATAAGAATGAACCATAAAGCAGTTAATTCCAAGTAAAACATGTAGAGGTTAGTAATAGGAAATTCAATCATATCAAGAATAACTTTATACTCAGTGAATATAAGGACCTAAGAATCCTAAAAGACCAAGTTTTCAAAAATAAGTCCGAGCATGCACTCGTCACCTCGCGTACTCGGATTACAATCAACAGAGAAGACTCAAATCCTAAGGGGAAGTCCCCCACACAAGGTTAGGCAAGATACTTACCTCGAACCGGCTCAAAATCAACTAGAAACCACGTTCTTGCCACGAGTACTCGACTCCAAATGACCTAAATCTATTTAATTCAGTTTCATAATATAAATAACACTTCAAGTAATTGATTCTACAATTAAATTCTAAGCTAATACGCGGAATTATATAAAATAACCAAAATGCCCCTCGGTCCAACGTCTCGGAATCGGGCGAAATTTATATTTTCAGAATCCTCACATTCACACGAGTCTATTCATATAAAAATATCTCAGATCGGATGTCAAAAAACCCAATCAAAACCCAATCTATAGGTCTAAGAGCTTTTTCCCCAAATTCTACCAAAATTTCAAAATTTAAGGAAAGATTCATGGAAATTAGTCTAAACTTAGTAAGAATCACTTACCCAAGTTTCCCAGATAAAAATACCTTCAAAAATCGTGATCTCCCGAGCTCCCAAGTCAAAAATATGAATTATGGTATAAAACCTCGATTTTGGAAACTTATATTCTGCCCAGATATGAAATGAGTCGCGAACGCGGAGGAAGTCTGGCGTTCGCGAAGAAGAAAAATGAAGGCTGCCCAGATTACACATCGAGAACACGACAGTGCATCCGCGAACGCGAAGAAGGAAAATTGAATGGCCCAAGGACTGCTCTTCGCGAACGCATGAACTTGTACGCGAACATGAAGGGTGGGATGACATAACTACGCGAATGCGATGGACGGATGCGAACGCGCTGAAGGAAGAGACAGAGCTTCATGAACGCGTGTCTTTTAACGCGAATGCGAAGAAGGAATTCCAGCTAGTCATCAACAAAGCTTCGCGAACGCGAAGGTATGTTCGCGAATGCCCAAGAGGATATCAGAAGCAGAAAAATAACAGTTCAAAATAGGAGAAAAATAACACGTCGAGCATCCAAAACACACCCGAGGTCCTCGAGATCCCTACCAAAAGCACCAATAACACCTGATACCTCATTCAAACTTGCACCAATCCCTAAACCACCTAAAACAACATCAAAAACTCGAATAAATCAAGGTTTTAAGCCTAAGAACTCCAATTTCCTTCAAAATACAATTTCGATCAAAAATTTTGAACACACATCCCAAATGACATGACGGAACTACTGCAACTTTCGAAATTCTATTCTGACCCTCATATCAAAATCTTACTATTGGACCAGAACTTTAAAAATTCAAACTTCGGCATTTCAAGCCTAAATTAGCTACGGAATTCCAAAACACAATCCAAACATGCTCCTAACCCCAAAATCACCCAATGGAGCTAACAGAACCATCGAATTTCCATTCCGTGTCCATTTTCATACTGTTCTGACTATGGTCGATTTTCCAACACTTAAGCTTTCATTTAGGGACCAAGTGTCCCAAAACTCTCCGAAACTTAAAACCGAACATCCCGACAAATCAAAATAGCAGAAATGAACTTGGGGAAGCAGTTAATAGGGGGTCGGGGGTGTAAATTCCAAAAACAACCGGTCGGGTCGTTACATCCTCCCTCTCTTAAAACCAACGTTCGTCCTCGAACGTGCTAAGATTTGCCTCGAAGTCCTCAAGTCACTGAATGCACACTTCCAACATACACACGGGGGTGATCCCATGTCACCCCAATCCATATAAGCCTGACGACACATCTCAACTGAAATTTAGCCTTTCTAGCAATACCAATAAACCTTAGAACCAGAATTTCCACCTTCCATCCACTTCCAGAAGACTCGATTCGAAATCCATACCTAGTATCAGACTCAACCGGCTACTTCAATTCATGCCAATACCCACAGGGTACAACCACACAACATGACACATCACATATAGGCCTACAATAACATTTCTGATAACAATAATTGCTTGAGATCAAATTCGCACAGGCCAAAAGCCTCATATTCAATAGGAACTCTTCTCAAACCTCCACAACACTAGCGATGATACAATAACCACGAAATCCACATAACTAAACACCTGAATAACCAAATCTCATCTAATACCAACGGGCACACACCCCACAAGATAAAACTCAAGAAGCACAGAACGAAAATGACTGAATATGGGAAGGGAAACACATCAGGGAACTATCAAAGAAGTCAAAAAAACACAGATTTTCTATCAATGCTAATCTACAAAATAATCTTACAAAAAAAAAATAAAAGCATATAAAAAGAATCACAAGGATCTTATAATGATATAACTCTCATCGCGGTACACAGCTCGATCTCAACATATTAATTCATATGAAATCACGAGGGCCCCGCCCTCAACTCTGAATCACAAGTAGGGTACACATCAAGCCATCTAGAGACTCTCACTAGATCAATTCCATCGACAACATTACAACACGGACTGGCTCCCATACCAGTGAGGCATAAGAAATCACAGCTCACGACCAAGGATACTCAGAAGTCACATCAAACCTACTGAAACAAACAACAGGAATTTTACTACTAGTCTTACAACTCCCGACAACGGCTAAAAACAGACGATAGACACGGCTATCACTCATAGAACCTCCCGATAGGATAATCACATAAACATAGTGCAAATCATGAAACGCACCCATACAGGGAGAAACAAAATAGGGGAACTCATCCCGATAAGCAGGACTGTAATGAACTAAGAATGGTTCTCCTTTATAACAAACTGAGGCATACCTGAATGACATCACCTGCATAGCGGCCTTAAGCCTACTATATGAAACACATCAACGGGTTGGTCCTCCCCCTCTTAGGCGCCCTCTACTCGCCTGAATACCTCACTGTGACACATCGGTCCGAAGTCTGGGACAATCTCTCACCATGTGGCTAGTATCTCCATACTCAAAGCACCCTCTCTGCTAATGAGGCGGTGGGAACTGTGCGGTACGGGTACTCCGAGACCCATGAACACCTGAGTCACCATGCAAAGCCTGAAGCGCAAATTGAATTGGCTGACCCACAAAACCTCTACCATGACGTACCCTGCCTTCAAAATAAGGACCAACATATCTCCTCGGTCTACGAGGTCTCCTCGCCTCCTTAAATTCTCTCTCATGATCTCTTCTGCCCTCTCTCTCATGACCCCGTCTTTCATCTCTCTCCCTAGCATGCATACCCTCTTTCCTCCTAGCAATGCTCACCACTTGCTGATAAGAAATATCCATCTCCAACTCACGAGCCATGCTAGACCTGATGCTGGGAATAAGTCCCTCAATAAATCGGTAAACCTTCTCACGAACAGTAGAAAACAAGGCTAGGGCATGTCTAGCCAAGCTGGTGTAACAGACAGCATACTCCGAGACGGTCATAATACCCTAGCGCAAATTCTTAAACTCATCGCGCCATGCGTCCCTGAGGCTTTGAGGGACAAACTACCTCAGGAACATATCTGAAAACTAGATCCAAGTCAGTGAAGTATCCTCATACGGACTGTCTAACTCATAAGCACGCCACTACTGATAGGCGGCTCCTCGAAGCTGGAAGGCGGTGAAAGAAACCCCACTCAATTCTGATATACCCATGGTACGAAGAATGCGGTAACACTCATCTAGAAATCCTAGAGCATCCTCCGATACTAGACCGCTAAATACAAGAGGCTTGTACTTCTTGAACCTCTCAAGCCACAGTTGCTCCTCCTCGGAAGCTGCTGCCCTGCCCTCGGGCTGATCTCGGACTGCAGGTTGCACAGGAATAATCTCAGGGACCTGCTTGACATGCACTCATTGCTCAGGAGTGCGGGCGACGGGAGTATATGCTCCTCCCCCGGCCTGGGATATGGCTGCAACAAGGGGAAGCAACCCCGCCTAAGCCAAAGTGGTGTACATGCTCATGAACTGTTCCAGAGTCCCCTGAATGGCTGGAGTAGTAGTAGCAGTAGGCGTGTCAGGTGCCTGGACTCCGGATGGTTCTGCTGGTGGTGCCTCGGCGGTGACTCGCGCAGGTGCTCTCACTGCACCACGTGCTCGTCCTCGGTCCTGGCCTTTGACGGCTGCAGTAGGGGGCGCGGGTGCCTGATCATCTCGGGTAGTATGTGTCCTCACCATCTGTGAGAGAGTAGAAGACAGGGGTTTAGAATTTTGATGTCAAAAATCTCGCACGACAGGGAAATCAAATGAAGTGAAATTTTCCTAACGGTTACATAGCCTCTCGCAGATAAGTACAGACGTCTCCGTACCGATCCACGAGACTCTAATAAACTGGCTTGTGATTCGTGACTCCTATGAACCTAGAGCTCTAATATCAACTCGCCACGATGGTTCACGGAGGGAGAACCGGGGTCATGACACCGAAATTCCATGAAACTCTTAAAATACTCATTAAGAGATCAAAGACATGTCAAATATGTCTTGCTCAAATTTCTAGCAACATTCTAGATCCAAACGGAGTGTTGCTACATGCTTCTTGATCATCAAATACATCAAGGAGGTGCATATCATTTTATGTTCGAGAAACACGCTGCTAAGGCCCTCGAATCACGGAGAATAAATTGGAGGAAAGAATCAAGAGATAAACAGAGTTGTAACCTACAATGTTTATCAATACAATCAATTTTTCTTATAGTTGTTTGTGATTGCAGTTTTATTTTTTTGCCCAAAGTTATTGCAAACATTTATATCTTTACACGATCTTTTATGCATCTATTTGATTTTTTTCATGAGTTAAACAAGTGAAATTCATTTTAAATAATGTGTTGCAGCAAGAATTAAATTTTTTGTCTTCGTACAATCAATAATTCCCTTATTATCTGTAAGTAAAAGCATCTTTCAATCCATCAATTCTTTAAAAAAAAAAAAAAACCACAAACAAAGACACTAGCACACTTGAAAAAGTGGCGCAGCAACATAAAGTGAAGGGTGTTCAGTTGGTTGACGCCCTTCATGAAAAAATTATACTGAATATTTAAAAAATTATATTATGTATACAGGTTAAGAATTACTTACTATAAAAATAAATTAAACCTTAAACACTCTTGGTAAATTTTCTTACTCCGCTACTGTTTGGAAAGCACACGAATCTAATATACACTTCTATAGTAAATTAAACATATGGGAAAAACATCATTATAGAGTCAAAATATAAACATAATTAGAAATGTTTCTATTTATTTGTTGGATGGTAGGTTTTTATTAAAATTCTTTTTACCAAGGGGACCAGAGAAAAGAACTGTTAGAAAAATTGCTGCATTATTGGGAATTGTTTTAATTATATTAAATTGAAATTATTGTACTGAGAAAGGTCATTTAACCATGAAACTAACCATATCTATTTTATTGCAAAATTTTGGCAATAAGAGAACCAGAAATATTGAGTAATGTACAAGGGGTCATTTTTATTTATTTATAAATAATGGGTGGTTCTAATCTAAATAAGAAGAGAGAAAAATTTGTCCAAAAAAGAAAGGATAAAAACAAAGACAAAAATGCCAATGCAGCCAATGATGTCAAATTTGATTTGTAACGTTGAAAATAAATTTTACACGTTTGTTGTACGAATAAATTTTGGACCACATCATTTGTGGCTCTTAATGAATAAATTAATCTTAGGTTTTCACTTACCAACCTGCGGAAAAAAAAAAGGGAAATAATAATAATACAGACAAAAAATTTAGGGATTTCGTGATAAATTTCTTGCGATCGAATTTTGTATATGAATAACGGTATGTACATGATTATACTATTAAAGTCCCAAATATTAGTTGATTTGGCAACCTATATGTGATCAAAATATTTGAAAGTTTTTAAAAACCGAGCTGAATTTTTTTTTCAACTATTTTTTGGATTTATACTTATTATGCTAACAATTGAATATTAATTAAGTGAGACGTGTAAGAAGAGATAAAATATAGTTCAGACAAATATTCATATGAAAAAAATTATTACATAGCTTATTCAAAAGGTGTACCGAAAAACTTAAAAGGACGCTGAAAATGCTTTAGTTTTTTCAACTAAAATTTAATTATAGTATTACGGTCAAGCTTTTCTATATATAATAATCTCGTTTATTTCAAATATTTTTGGTTGTATATCGAAGTGTTGTTATATAGAACATATATTATAACAAGGAACTTTGTAACCCTTGTTTAGATTTTTGGGCCCTTCACCCTTTATTTAAAAAATGAAATAATAAAATTAATAAATAGTATACCGTCTGATAAAGATCGTAATGGTCGGTTCTAACGATTCCTCTTCATATTTGATTCTCCATCTATAACTAGTAAGTATTTCGTTTCATGTATTAGTCAAAGTCGTAACTCTATTGAATTATACACTTGTCTACACATCACTCTATAATTATACATGTTTCATCACCGTTTGGTTTTGATCTTCGTGCGTGCTTCTCAAATTTTTTATTTTCTTTCGCACAACAAAATAAAGGTATAATAGTACTGTACTCAACAGCTCGTTTTACACAAATGGCACAGATTGAGGAGTAATGAGAACTACCTGCATAAGATTTGAATTTTGGAGTTCTGACCTAGTTATCAACTCATAAGTCATATATATATATATATATATATGCGAAATGGCTTTATGCCTACTTAAACTTATAAGGATTTTGAAAGTTGATACCTGAACTTTGAATTTTCCTATTTGAACACCTTTACTTGAGAAAATGTCTATTAATAAACACATTTGACTGTTAACTATGCTTATGTGGCAATATGATAGCTGATGAGGCCAATTGCGTGTTAATCACAGGTTTTAAGAGCGTGAATATGATAAATAATTAAAAAGAAAAATTAATTTAAAAAAATAGAAAAGTTCATTGAATCAGATTTAGAGAAAAGCTACCCCTCCATTTATATTCGCCCTATCTCCCCACGCCCTCCATTTATCTTCTTCTTTTCCCGTCTTTTCCCTTTTATTCTTAGTTAAAGCCATAGCCAAAATTTTGATAAATCAAACTCAAAAGCTCTATATCCAACCCCCATATCTGACTGTTCTTCAAGTTTTAACCATTAGTCACACTCAAAAACTCCATATTAAAGAAAATCATCCATTATCATAAAATAAATTCATCAAATCAAGGAAGATGAAGGGATCGGGACAAATGTTTGGAGTAAGAATGTGTAATAAGAAATGGAAAAGTAACAGTGTTCGCTGCTTTTTGATTTTGTTGAATTTTTTTACTGATTTGCTAGAAAAAATCGTGTTAGATTTCAATTCGGAAATATTTTTCTGGCGGGTTCTGGGAGGATGGAAGTCCTAAGCAACTGTAATATTTCACAAAGATAAGTACGTGTACAATGGCGGAAGCTCGGGAGGGGGTTTTATGGCTTTCGCTTGCACGATGAATTATAAACACGTACTGTCTCTTTAGAAGATTTTGCAACAAGGAAGGATGAAGCAGTTCTTGGGGGGCAAGGGTTTTATGCCGAAAAGATTAATTTGACAAAAAAGAAAAAGAAGTGGGATCTTAAACATACATGTGGCCACAAATGTGAATAAATGGAAGATGTGGCTATATAAAATATTAAATTAAATCCATGTCGGCAGCGATTGAACAACACACATCATGACTAGTGTTTATTAGTAGACATTTTTCAAGTAGAGGTGTTCAAATGAGAACATTCAAAGTTCATATATCGGCTTTCAAAAGTCATATATATATATAGGTAAAATGCATAAGTACCTCCTTGACTTATACCTGAATTCCAAACTAAACATTTTTTTTTTGCGGGAATTCTATTACCCCCTAAACTTATTTTAAATAGAATTATTTGCACCCTAAAACTAGACAATCAAACTCTTGGCAAGTGGTGAGCTACACGCGCTCTTACGTCACATGTATTTTTAGTACTTTTTTATTCTTTCTTGTTTTTCTTATCATGACCTCGCTCGAACTCTCCCTGCCGGCACGACAATTTTTTTTTGTATTTACACACATGTATAAACACAATAGCAGATAGTACTATCGAAGAGGACTTAAGAAAACAATAATAATTTAATTTCCTCGCATTCTTTCACAAGCACCAAGAGCCAGTCACAAATTAAAAAAAATGAATTAAAATTATTATTAAGTTGAAAATTATTCTTGATTGAAGTCCACTCCAATAATGTTGGTTTCTTGATTTTCTTACTAATAGAAAATGATTTATAATTGAAGAGAGAGACGAGAACTAGCCCACGTAGAACAAATTAATTAGCTAGCTGGATAAGGGTTAGCAAAATAACCCCTTTTTTTCCTTTATGTTTTATACTTGTATTTCATAATAAATACATACTTGGCTCTAACTTGATAGCTTATAAATAAAGATTCCAATTAGGATGGCGTAAGCTCAGTTTCATTATCAATCAAGTAAACAGTGTGGAGTCATACATTAATAATTAATTATTTTGTAAAGGGTAGTTATTATTTATATTTTTACGTTTCGACTTTTAAGGATCTCAATGGACATGTTTGGCCACTTGTCATTAATTGGACCAAGAAAATGTCATCGATATTGAAATTTTAAAATGGCTTATTGCTTAATGGTCAAATTTTATTATATAATAGATATTAGAATAATTAAGGGTGAGTAAGTTTATATACCTAACATCACAAACATAATGCATAGGAAGAGACAAGAATCCTCTTTACATAAATGTATGAAATAATCACAAAGTGATTAGTGTTTTTATCCTTAATCGGAATTTTTGAATTTCAGCTCAAGGAATAAAAGAGTCTGGTAGGAAGCACATTTCCTTCTAATGAGTCACATGCATCACGAATTAGGGATAGTCGGGCCAATATAGGTTCCCGATACCAGATGAAAAAAAAAAGAGAGTATGAAATAACAATTAAATTAATCTAACAAAAATGTCATATTTTCTTGATCTTCTTTATCTTTGTTTCTCTTTTTAAGTTAGGTCATTAGCGATACTAGAGCAATAATTCACTATCTAAATTAAGTTGGTTACTCGTTTATCATGTTTAATTTAATGATGCTACATATGATACTGCAAAAAATTACATATAACATTCTTTTCATCTCGCTAGTATGTCATCAAAAAAGGGATATATCAATCTACAAAACCAAAACGCATGAATATTTCTAGAGAAAAATGAGTTAATAAAAAGTAAAAATAAATAAGTACCAAAACGAAAAGGTAAAATGAACAAAAAATAGTAATCGATAAGGGTTGTGATAGAGTAATACATAAGTATAATTTATTTTAATCAGTGATTTCAGGTTCGAGCTTTAGCATATATGAAATTATTTCAATTAGAGAGCTTTTTACCCCTTAGTATACGAACGCAAATTCAGATTTAATCGGAGCATTAATGCGAGTACCAAACGTCGAGGGGAGAACTAGAAACATTAAATATAAAATAATTTGTTGCCTTACGTAGCAAGAAGTTGCGACTCGGAAAATTGTTTATGACCTTTATCCATTTGATAAGCTGAAGGGGCACAAACAATATTATTCTATAATGTTTATATATTTTAAGACATTAATGTTTGCAGTTCTTTTGACATAGTACTCTTATCTAAATACATATATTATGGGAAGCTATCTCTTAGGGTTAGGTTTCTTTGAATAATAACCTCTTGATTCTTGTCTGTCACCACGTCATACAATTGCAACCCCTTTGAGGTTTTAGAATTAATGTCTGTTGCTATTTAATTTGGACTTGATGTTGATTTAATATTTTAATTCAGCGAGGACAACAGTTGAACTTACTATTCTCAAAGTTCAATAATATTATTTTTTGAGATTATATATAAACTTGTTGTCAAAAAGATATTGTAGGTATTTGAATTTTATGTGATTTAAATCCATTAAAAGATTGGATTATATGTTAAATTGCATGATATATTAATCCAAATAAATATTACGCTTGATATATTTCAATTAACAAATTAAGTCCAATGTAAATGAATTTAATTAAAAGACCAATTTCATTCGGCTAGTGATGACTGGCTTTAAAAAAGTCATATTTTTGCATGTAAATTCCCTTGCATTATGCCTCGACCTTGTTAAATTCAGTGTGAATATTTGTGTGATGACCCAAAAGGTCATCACTTGTAATAGAAATGAATTTTGCATTCCGAGGCCTTAAAAATCACATTCAGCATCACCTCGATTTGCGTGCGCAGTCCGGGCGCGTAGCGGGAAAGCCATTATGTGAAAATTTATAGAAAATGATGAATTTTGACTTTAAAATAAATTTAAGTTGACCTCGATCAATATTTTGGGTAAACGGATCCGGACCCGTGATTTGACGGTCCCGGAGGGTCCGTAGGAAAATATGGGACTTGAGCGTATGCCCGGAATTGAATTTCGAGGTCCCAAGCACGGGAAATGAATTTTTAAAGAAAATTGTTTTGTGGAATATTTATGAGTTTTTGGAAATAAGATGTGTTTAGAACTTGTTGGTATCGTGCCCATATTTTGGTTCTGGAGCCCGATACAAGTCTTATATGTGATTTAAGGCTAATCTGTGAGATTTGGTAAGAAACGGACTTGGAATAACTTGAATCGGACCGTATTTAAGAAAATTGGAAAATTTGAAGTTCTTAAGTGATATCATCACTTTGATACTAAATTCGTAGTTGTTGATGTTATTTTGGCGATTTGATCACACGAGCAAGTCCGTAGGGTATTTTTGAGGTAGTGTGCATGTTTGGTTTGGAGCCCCGAGGGCTCAGGTGAGTTTCAGATAGGTCTCAGAAGGTTTTTGAACTTAGAAAAATTACAGAAACTGTTGTTCTGATGCACATGCCTCCTATGCTTCGCGATCGCGAAGCCTTTCACGCGATCGCAAAAGGCAAAATTGGGCAGGGGTGGTTTTGTTCAATACGGAAGCGAGGTAAGGGATGCGAATGCGGAGCACTGAGGGGTTTCTCTACGCGAACGCGATCCATTTCCCGCGAATGCGTAGTGTAAATGGGGGGTTGGTCTGGGAAGTGATCATTCCTCTACGCGAACTCGTGCACAGGCCTACGAACGCGAAGGTCAGGGGGGCCAACCCTTCGCGAACGCGTAAGAGGACTCGCGATCACGTAAGCTCGAGGAAGGCTGCTCTTCGCGAACGCGGCAAACCCATCGCGAACGCAATGAAGGTCTGCCTAATGATTTTGAAACAGTAACAGAACATTTAGGATTAAACTAGAAATTCATAACTTCTTCTTCCAAACTCCAAATTGTTCGATTTTTGAAAGAAAACTTCACCACAAATCCATAGGTATGTAATCTTAGACTCATTTTCTTCAATTTCCATTAACACCCATTATATAGCTAGGCCTAAATCATGTTCTTAAGGGTAGAAAATTAGGGAGGGTTAGGGCTTTTTGTTTAATTGAGATTTAGACCTCCTTTTGGGGTCGATTTTGGAACTAATTACATATTCAGGCTCGTGGGTGAATGTGTGATCGAATTTTGATCCGAACCTCGTATTTTGACCATGCGGGTCCGTGGTCGATTTTTGACTTTTTGGGAAGAATGATAGAAAATCTATAGTTAAGCATTGGAATTGAATTGTTTAGTGTTTATTGATGTTATTAAGCCGATTATGTCTAGATACAATTGATTTGGAGCCAAATTCAAAAGGAAAGGCGGTGTTTGAGGCTTGAGTTGGCCGTAAAAATTCGAGGTAAGTGTTTGGTCTAACCTTAGCTTGAGGGATTAGGAGTCGTGTATTATTTGCTACGTGTTAACTGTGGGGTACGACGTATAGGCATGGTGACGAGTATCTATACGTCGGTGTCAAGCATGCCCGTGAGTCTTGAATTGTAATTGTTATGACTCCGTTGTAGTTTATTGTGCTGCATATGAGGATTATCATTATTGTTCCCTTGCCGGGATGTTTGTTTTGATATTATTATTCCCTTTCCGGGATGTTGTTGTAATATTATTGTTCCCTTCCTGGGATGTTGTTATATTGCTATTGTTCCCTTCCTGGGATGTTGTTATATTGCTATTGTTCCCTTGCCGAGATTCTTTTATGATTGGTGTTGATAAATAAAATGAGAGCGGGTTGCACGCCTGCAATGGTAATATATGAAATGGGAGCGGGTTGCACGCCTACAACGGTAATATATAAAATGGGAGCGAGTTGCATGCCTGCAACTGTAGTATATGAAATGGGAGCGGGTTGCACGCTTGCAACTGTATCATATGAAATGGGATCGGGTTGCACGCCTACAACAGTATTACATATGTACATGTTCTTCTATTTCCTTATATTTCCTGGTAGTTAATTTTTGGCATTCCTTATATTTCTCTACTGTCGTTATGTTGTTATCTCTTGCTCCCCGTAGCAAGTTTTCCCCTCCCAACTTTAGTTGTAATTATCTGCTTCTATTTCCGCTGTATATGATTTAACTGCACAGGTTTATTTGGTAGTCTGGTCCTAGCCTCGTCACTACTTCGCCGAGGTTAGGCTAGGGACTTACCAGTACATGGGGTCGGTTGTGCTGATACTACACTATGCACTATGTGCAGATAATGATACCGGAATGTTTGGACCGCAGTGAGGGTGCTATCTTCAGTCTACTCAGGCGACTCGAGGTAGTCTTGTAGACGTCCGCGGGCCTTGGCGTCTTATCCTATATTTTCTCTTACCGTTTTTACTTATTTAGAGACAGACTTATGTATTTCATTCAGACCTTGTTTATAGTATTCTTAGACCATCTGTGAAGCTGTGACTCTAGTTCTGGGTAGTCTTGTTTAAACAGTTGTGTTGGATATATTCAGTAACTTTATTATTTTTCTTCCGCTTGTCATAAATTCCGTTGTATTTAAGTTATTGCTTATAATTGTTAAAGGATTAAAATGGGAAAAAAGGTAAATTGTTTAAACAGTCGGTTTGCCTAGCTCATATTAGTAGGCGCCATCACGACTCCCGAGGGCAGAAAATCCGGGTTGTGACAAGTTGGTATCAAAGCTCTAGGTTACATAGGTCTCACAGTTCACAAACAAGCTTAGTAGAGTCTGAGAGATCGGTACAGAGACGTCTGTATTTATTCCCCAGAGGCTACAAAGTTAGGAACTTCACATTTACTCCTTCATGTCGTGCAGTTTGGTTCCTCAATGCTAATTGAATTTCTATTCTGTTCTTTCGCAGATGGCGAGACCACGCGCTTCCTCATCCACTGACCACCAGCCCGTGCCCCTAGCAGCATCTCCTACGAGGGGCAGAGGGCGAGGCCATGCTATAGGCCGAGGTAGGGGCAGAGCTCAGCCCAGAGCCGCAGCACCAGCACCAGCGGCAGAGCCTCAGGTTGATTTTGATGATGAGGTTCCGGCCCAGACAGTTCCGGTGGGCCCAACTTAGGTCTTAGAGGAGTATTGCTACCCCAGTACTCCAGGATGCTCTGGTCCGTCTAGTGGGCCTTATGGAAAGCGTCACCCAGGTAGGCTTACTTCTTGTAGCACCAGCCGTCTTTCAGGCTGGAGGAAGAGACCAGACTCCTACTACTCGCACTCCAGAGCAGACGGCTCCCCAGTTTCAGATTCCAGCAGCTCAGCCAGTTAGAGCAGTTTAGCCGGGTGTGGTAGCCCAGACCAGTGATGGAGCAACTATGTCTGCCGATGCTTTGTGGAGATTGGACATGTTTACCAAGCTCTTCACTACTACTTTCAGTGGTGCATCTTCTGAGGATCCCTAGGATTATCTAGACAGATATCATGAGGTTCTTAAGAACATGGGGATAGTGGAGACCAATAGGGTCGACTTTGATACTTTTTGATTGTCTGGATTTGCCAAGACTTGGTGGAGAGATTATTGTTTGGCTAGGCCAGCCGGATCACCAGCTTTCACTTGGGAGCAGTTTACTCAGCTATTTCTCGAGAAGTTTCTCCCTATCACTCAGCGAGAGATCTACCTGAGGCAGTTTGAGCGTCTCCAGCAGGTTCTATGACCATTACTCAGTATGAGGCCAGCTTCTTCGACTTGGCTCATCATGCTCTTATCATAATTCCTACCGAGAGAGAGAGAGAGAGAGGGTGAAGAGGTTTATTGAGGTACTTATTTAACCGATTCGACTTCAGATAGCTAGGGAGACAAGGGGTGATATTTCTTTTCAAGAGGCAGCCAATGTGTCCAGGAGAGTGGAGATGGTTCTGTCACAGGCAGGTAGTCAGGAGTCTGACAAGAGGCCTCATCATTTAGGCAGATTCAGTGGTGCCTCGTATGGAGGCAGGGATTCGTATGGTAGAGGCCATCCTCCTAGGCCTTTTCAGTCGGCCCTTCAGGTTTCTCACGGTGCTTCAAGTGGCCGTGGTTCTCATATGCGGTATTCTGATAAGCAGTCCTACAGTGCACCACCAGCTCCTATCAGTGTACTATCGCTTCAAAGTTTTCATGGTCGTCAGCCCCAGCAGACGAGGGCTTGTTTTACTTGTGGCGACACGAGGCACAATGCTAGATATTTCCCTCGAGCACCGAGCAGCTCTCAGCAGCAGGGTTCCCGTACTATGGTTCAGGTACCAGGTGTTCCGCTGCCCACTCCGCCAGCTAGGGGTGGGGGTAAAGGTGATAGAGGTGGAGGTAGAGGTATTATAGGTGGAGATCAGGCATCTAGAGGTAGAGGCCAGCCAACAACAGGCCATCCCAGAAGTGTATTTTAGGGTGGTGGAGCCCAACCCCAATGTTATGCTCTTCCAGCCAGGCCTGAGGCTGAGGCTTCCGATGCAGTTATCACATGTACGGTTCTGGTTTGTAGTAGGGATGCTTCAGTGCTATTTGATCTAGGGTCTACATACTCCTATGTGCTATCTTATTTTGCACTATATCTGGTCACGCCTAGTGATTCCTTGAGTGCCATTGTATATGTGTCTACACCGATGGGTGATTCTATTATGGTAGATTGAGTCCATTGTTCGTGTATAGTTATGATTGGGGGTCTTGAGACTCTTATAGATTTATTACTTCTGGACATGGTTGATTTTGATGTCATACTGGGGATTAACTGGCTATCACCTTACCACACTATCTTGGATTGTTACGCCAAGATTGTGATCTTAGCCTTGCTGGGTTTACCTCATTTAGAGTAGAGAGGGACTCCTGGTCATTCTCCCCGTAGTATTATCTCTTATGTGAAGGCTTGTTGTGTGGCCGAGAAGGGGTGTTTGGCCTATTTGGCATATGTTCATGATTCTAGTGCCGAGGTTCCTTCTATTAATTCTATGACTGTTGTTCGTGAGTTCCCTGAGGTATTTCCTTCAGACCTGTCGAGTATGCCAGGGTTATTGACTTCTTTATTGATTTAGCTCCGGGCACTCAGCCCATTTCTATTCTGCCGTATCATATGCCCCCACCTGAGTTGAAAGAGTTGAAGGAGCAGTTGCAAGAATTGCTTAAAAAAGGTTTCATTAGACCTAGTGTTTTGCCTTGGGGTGCACCTGTATTGTTTGTTAAGAATAAGGACGGATCGATGAGAATGTGCATAGATTACCGGCAGTTGAACAAGTTTACAATAAAGAATAAGTACCCATTGCAGAGGATTGATGATTTATTTGATCAATTTCACGGTGCTAAGGTATTTTCAAAGATTGACTTGAGATCTGGCTACCATCAGTTGATGATTACGGCATCCGATGTCCCTAAGATAGCTTTTCGCACTCGGTATGGGAATTACGAGTTCTTGGTGATGTCATTTGGGTTGACAAATGCCCCAGCAGCTTTTATGGATTTGATGAACCGAGTGTTCATGCCTTACTTGGATTCGTTCTAATAGTCTTCATTAATGATATTTTGATCTATTCCCGCAGCCGGGAGGAACACGAGCAACATCTTAGGTGGTTCTTCAGACCTTGAGGGATAGTCAGTTGTGTGCCAAATTTTTAAAGTGTGAGTTCTTGTTGAGTTCAGTTGCATTCCTGGGTTATCTTGTATCAGCGGAGGGTATTCAGGTTGATCCGAAGAAGATTGAGGAAGTTAAGAACTGGCCTAGACCAACATCAGCTATAGAGATCCAGAGTTTCTTGGGATTGGCAGGCTATTATCGTCGGTTTGTGGAGGGGTTTTTGTTTGTTGCAGCCCTGATGTTCTTAACGTCAATACCACACAAGGGAGGGGGAGATGATTTTTGTGGTACCCAGTTTTTGCTCTAGAAGAACCCGGTTCTTCTAGGTGTACTAACTACTACTTTTTTGCAGAATAATAAGTACATAAAATAAAGAACACAGAGATTTTTACGTGGAAAATACCTGGCTCAAAAGGGGAAAACCACGACCTACTTCTCAGTAGGATTTTCCCAAACTTCCACTAAAATCACTGAGCCAAAATAGTATTTACAAAACTCTTCGTAAACCTAAGGATTAACTCTAATCCCGTTGTCGCACACAACCTCAACTGTTGCGACAACTTCAAGTTAGCATATAACTTGAACGCTCTAAGTACCTAATACAATTGCATCTATGAAAGCTGAAAGGTACAAGTTTAAATCACCTACTACAATTGAACTAGAAATAAAGAAAGACACAATGGAATTGGTTCTTCTATCTCGTTCAAGTAGCTTCAGGAGTGCACACTCAAATCTCACATGAATTGCTTGCAAAATCTCCTTGCTCTTTTGCTATAAATTTAATTTAACTTCTGCGTTTGTGCAATACCTGTAAAAGAGAAAAATCACTGTTATTTAATGGGTTAGTAATTAGAGTTTGATTGGGACTCAATTGCTGATCTTCCATCGAAGTTGAGTACTTGAACATCACAAACTTCAACACTATATTTTATCCATATTGTGTCTTCTTCACATAAGGAGACTCTCTCTCCTTATCCAATATGAAACCTTTTCGATAAGATTAGGATATATTGCTGCTTGATCAATGGGACTTATCTCCTTCACGTGCATCTCACATGTGTAGGTTGATCATGACTGTGCTTCACATGATGGACCTGGTTCATGACTGAGTTCATTTGTCATTCTTCAAAACTTCACCTGTTCTTGGGCCAACAAATTCCCCCTTTTTGATGATGACAAGCTCTGTGCTTTTTACTGATTCAAAGCCTGTAAGAACTCAGCTTAACCATCCACATTAAATTTAGAAAATTCACTTATCATTAAGGACCAGGTTAATTAGGTTATAAACATCACTTATTTTAGAATATGTAAAGCACAATATCTCTTTTCCCTTTTGGCATCATCTAAAAGTTGCATACACAATGTGAATCCCAGATTTTAATAAATATTCATGGCCACTGGGGCAACTGCAAGTGCAATCATGGTAATATCATCAGTAATCAACAAACATATTTAAACTATTAAGGTCAGAATAATCATAGAACAAGAGAAAATAACAGTTGTCATTGATAGTGATATGTTGCCATTAACAATCCACAAAAAGAAAGAAAAATATTCAAACCTTGAGCAAAATAGAAAAATCCCTAATCTGGGTCACTGGAAGTCACTAGGGTACTAGACAAGTTCAGGAAACAAGTTCTAGAAGTCCTAAGGCTTGGAGGAACTGGGGGTTGAGTTTGGAGAAGATTCAGCATATTCTGAAGAATTCCATCACTCTTCTCCTTTTCTTTGGCAAGCTTAGTTCTAAGTCCATCGCTTTCGGTTTCCAATTCAGCCACACGAGCCTTGAGCCTAGCAATTTCAGCATCCTTAGCTCCACATTCTTAAACCAAGGTTCTATCTTTGCTGTTTATGGGGATCTTCAGAGATGAACCAGGTTCAACTAGGATGTTATTGACTGGATATTCACAATCCAGAATCGTCTTGATGCCAAAATGTTCCTTGCTTGCGTCCATTTCCCATTTCTTCAAAGGCACATTCAGCCTATCCAGAATTGTTGTCATTATGAAGCCATATGGAGTAGCATGAGCCTTGGAGCCATTAATGACCCTGTTTAGCAATTTGACAATGAGGGAAGGCCAGTTGATTTGTTTTCCTCTCTCAAGGCACTCCATAAGAACCAGGTCCATGTAATTTGCAGTGTGCCTTCTCTCTTGTCTAGGAAATAAGCACTTGTTGACAAACTCAAACACCACCTTGTGCTTAGGCCTCATCTCACTTTTCTGCACAACCCTAGCTTCAGTCACTCCCTCAGAGTCACAGAACCTCTCGGTGATTTCAAGGGCAGTAGGGAGGGAGTCCAGGCATGGCCACCTTTGCCTAGTGTAATAATCAAACCCTTTAGAGGGTATCTCCAGAATTTCTCCTAGCTTTTTAGCATCAAACTGCACTGGGACTCCTTTCACCAAGCTACTGACAACCTCATCCTTAACAGCACCATTAGCCATGAACTCAATTAGTTCATTTCTAGCTAGTCTCCCATCCATCTGAAGGACCATTTCCTTCCAACCTTGAGCAGCTAAAGAGTGAACCAACCTCCTTATCCCTGGTTCCACCAGGTCCTTCAACAATCTACCTTTCAAAAATTTTCTCCTTCCAAAGATGGCAAACTTGTCTTGTTCCTTCTCAGATTCCTCTTCTTCTTCTTCTTCTTCTCCACTCCACTCTTCATCATCTGAAGCTTTTTATTGTTTAGCTTTCACTACAACTCTTGTCCTCTTGGCTAGTGATGGTTCAGCAGACATAGGTACAGAAGAAGACTTCTTGAAGGAAGTCTTTGGCCTTTTAGGTATGGGTGTAGGAACCTCCACTGTTGTACCCCTTCCTTGATGGATCAGTTCTATCTCCTCTTCCTCTACAACTTCAGAGGATTCCACAACCTGTCCCTTTCCCTTCTCCTTTTTCTCTTTCTTGCTTTCTTCTAGAGCTTTTTGTAAGTCAGCTTCACTTTGTTTTACCCTGCTTCTTGTGGCTCTTCCCTAAGGCACTGAAGGGGCAGTAGGTTTTGGGGATGCAGTTTTTCTTTTCTTGGATGGCTTTGGAACGTTTGGGGCTTTTGGAGTGGTAGCTTTGCGTTTCTTTGGGTCATAACTTGCTCTAACCTTTTTCAATAGGTCAGCCAAGGTTTCTTCAGTAGATGAAACAAGTTCATCTCTTTGTTTGCTTAGATGAACCAACCCCTCAGCTGCTTCCCTAGAACCATTTCCCCCTAACTTCATGCCACTCTCTTCTACCCTCTCTTGTACAACCCCACATATAGCAAGAACATTTCCCTTCCCATTTCCTCTCTCTTGAACACTTGCACGCTCTCTTTCTTTTCCTTTCTTTTTACCTCCACTCCTACTCGACTCAACCAATTTAACATCTCTAATAGGTCCAACTAGAACAAACCTAGTGTCTAAGTTTTCAACCACAGAAGAACTTACCTTAGTAGGGGTTTCTTGAGTTTTCTCAGTGTCAGAAGACCCATGTCCTTCACCTTCACTCGCAGATTGAAAGGATTCGAACTCAAAACTGGAGTCAGACTCTTGAGCTGGGCTTTTTTTCACCTGGCTAGCTTTCAGCCTTTCACTTAACACCTTTCTCAGAGCACCAGATGCTATAGTTTTTCGAGCCAATATCTTCTGCCTTCGAAACCTAAATTTTGGGGATTCACTAGGAGGAGTAGATGAGGATGAATTTGAGGGAGATGGTGGTGGAGGAGAACTAGGATGATCTTGTGGGTTAGACATTTTTGTTTGTTTCTCGAGTTAATTTGGGAATTTTGGAGAAGAGAGCAATTAGAGTTGAAAAAGAGAATGTTTGACGATTTTAGAATAATGAAGAAGATTAGAGATGGGATGTGTATTTAAAGAGAATTAGACATTAATTCAGTAACGACAGCTTTTTAGGGGTCACATAGAAGTCTAATCAAACTATAATTCCATACTTTTAATGATTATTTGGCTTCCCTAGATATTAGGAAAAAATCATTGTTTTAGAGTTCTAGATGGACAAAACTGGTTGAATGCTCAACGGACAGATTTTTCAAGGAATTTGACAAGTATAGGACTTCTGCTCATGATTGAATTATTAATCTTTCTAATTGTGCAAAGTATAGAAAACATACATGAGCTTTCATATGAACCCATACTGATAAACCAGGTTCTTCATTGAGAATTCTCTTGAACATGCCTCAAATGCCATAATAGAGAAACTTTAGTAAGAGATCAGTGAGTCATATAAATATATTTCACAGGAGTATACTAATTAAAGTATGAAGCTGAGTAAGAATTAATTCAGATATTTACACATTGTTAGAATTTATAACCAATTTGTTTTTTCATTTTTTTCATTGTGCATTCTAATCTGGACCTATTAGGTGATCTTAATAATCCCTATTTCCAACATGTTTCTCTCAAAGTTTTCTCTACTTAGTGCTTTAGTGAAGATGTCAACAATTTGCTTATCAGTAGCACAAAATTCAATGGAGATCAATCCTTTCTCATAGTTATCTCTTAAGAAGTGCTGCCTAACATCTATGTGCTTAGTCCTCTTATGATGAACATGTTTCTTTGTCATACTTATAGCACTAGTATTATTATAGAATATAGGAATGCAACCAACTTCAATACCAAAATCTACCAGCTGCTATTTGATCCATAGCAATTGAGCACAACAAGAAGCATCAACAATATATTCAGCTTCAGCAGTGGACAATGCCACTGAATTTTGCTTTTTAGTAGCCCATGACATAAGACATGAACCAAGGAAGTGTGCCATACCTGAGGTGCTCTTCCTGTCCACTAGAAAACCTACATAATCAGCATCAACATATCCTTCTAGATTAAAATTGCTACTTTTGGGATACCAAAGACACAGATCAGTGGTGCCTTTCAAATATCTTAGTATCCTCTTGACAGCAGTCATGTGAGACTCTTTAGGATTAGCTTGAAAGCGAGCACAAAGCCCTACACTGAAAACAATGTCAGGTATGCTAAAAGTAAGATACAAGAGCGAACCAATCATACCCCTATACAACTTTTGATCAGCTGATGAACCAGGTTCATCAATATCTAATTTAGTAGAAGTTGTAATGGGTGTGTCTATTTCTTTAGATTTTTCCATTTTAATATTTTTGATTAGCTCCTTTGCATACCTCTGCTGATGGATCATGGTTCCATTTGGACTTTGTTTGATCTGTAAGCCTAAGAAGAAGTTAAGCTCACCCATCATGCTCATTTTAAACTCATTCCCCATTAGTTTTGCAAAGTCCTTACTTAGCTTATCAGTGGTGTCCCCAAAGATTATGTCATCAACATATATTTGTACCACAAAGAGATCCTTACCTTTTTCCCTTAAGAATAAGGTACTATCAATTTTACCTCTTTTGTAGCCATGTTCAAGCAGGAATTTGGACAGTCGTTCATACCATGCTCTTGGGCCCTGCTTGAGTCCATAGAGAGTCTTGTCTAGCTTGTACACATGCTCAGGACATTCCTTGTTCTCAAACCCTGGAGGTTGTTTCACAAACACTTCTTCTTTCAGGTAGCCATTCAGGAAGAAACTTTTGACATCCATTTGATGAACAGTGAATTCCATGTGTGCTGCAAAGGCTATGAGAAGTTTGATTGCCTCTAGTATTGTAACTGGATCAAAAGTCTCATCATAATCTATGCCCCCCTCTTGGCTGTAACCTTGTGTGAACACGTGATTTTTTCCACGCTTAAACTACTCCTATAAAATTCCTTAGATTAGGATTTTTCTTGTTTTTATTTGAATTTTAGGAATTAATTACATGATTTGGTGTTTTGTTTGCATTTTTGTTTGTGCATTTTTATTAATAAAATTCGAAAATATAAAAATAGCATTTAGGTTCCAATTTTAGTATTTTTATTAGTGAATCAATACTACAAAAAATAATAAAGGAAATAACAAAATGGTTCTTTTGCATTTATACTTTTAATTTATCTTAGTTTGCTTTTGAATTAGGAATTACTTTATTTGGAAATTAATTAGTGTAATTTTGGAGTTAATATGGGTTTTTTTTACTTTTAATTTTGCATTTAACAAATTCAAAAAATAATAAATGAACAAAAATCAAAAGAAAGGAATTCTAAGATAATGGGTCTTCATTTTGGGGCTATAAAATCGAAACCCAACTCCCAAATCCGGTAAGCCCAAATAATTTTACCCAGTCCAGTCGAGTGACCCAGTCCAAAACGAAACGACGCCGTTTGGCATTAATCAATCCAAGCCATCCATCTTCTTTAATCCAACAACCCCCAATTGATACTGATTTTACATAAAAATGTCCAAATAGTTCCCAAACCTTAGAGACCATTACTTCTTCCTCGTACCTCTTCCCCCCGCTGGCTCCTCCCTAGCTTCGCCGCCAAAAATTGCCCACAACGGCGGTAAACCTCCAAACTCGCCCAAATTTACCCCACCCCTCTCCTTCACTTCCCTGTTCTATATCCGCCATTGATTTCCTTCGAATATCACCCAAACACTACGAATAAGCCAAACCCTAGGCGCCGCCACCACCGTACACGGCGGCGCCGCCACCCAAACCCCATCAAATTGATGTCACGCGACCTCCTCACCTTCTTCATGACGGATTCATCATTAGAAGCACTCGAATCTCACCGGAGCTGATTGATTTTTAAATTTAAAAGGGGAGCAGAATCTTAGGGTTTTTAGTGAGTAAGTTTTCTTTACTTTTTCTTCATTATTCAGGGTAGTTGTTTCTTCATGTTTGTCTTTCTTTTCTGATTAGCTAATGTAGGGTTTGATTTTATTTGTTACAAATTTATCTGAACCAGTTTGAGTGCGTGGGTCTGTTTTTGATTGGTTTGATTTTCTTTTAATCAATAATAATAGTTGGTTCATTTGTTAATTCAGTTAGGTTTGAGTTCTTTGTAGTTTAGTTTAAATGTGTTTCTGCTATTTTGTTTAGCTTCTTCAGGTTAACTGATAATTGTTTTAAGTTTTCATGTGCAATTAAAGCCTATTTCGATGGGTTTGATTCTGTGTTTTAACCCTGCAATTCGATTTAGTTGTTAAGTGGAATCCATTGATAGGTTTAACTTCATAATTAGTTTAATCTATCTAGCTAGTTTGATTTTAGGGGATTGTTCGATTGTGAACCTTTGAATTTAACCCTAGTTAAGTGGATTATTGGTTATAGCTGATAGTATGTAGTTAGGGTAAAAGGGACTGGGGTTAGTTGAGATAAGGTTAGTAATTTCAGGGGTATTCAGGGGTATTTTGGGCACTTAAAATGGGTTAGAATGCTGTAGGATAAACTGGAACACCCTAGAAGCTTCTAAATTAGGGCCTCAATGGTAGTTTCAGGAACTTAGGGTAATAACTTAGGCAACAAGTCAAGGCTTTAGGACTAAGGAATAAAATCTGAAAATAAAAGAGGGGAAAAAAGTGTGAGGGAAATCTAGAAGCTTCCCTCTGAAATTTGCCTATAAAAGGCAGCCCCTTTGCCTTCATTTACAAATTTTGGCATACCTGAAAATTCCCCAAATAGGTTAAGAATCTGAAATCCCCCCCCCCCCACTTTCCACAAAGCTGAAAATTTAAATTTCAAAATCCAAAACTCCTTTAGATCTTATTTCCAAAGCAACAGAAAACCAAAAAAAAAATACTGCTACATTGAGTTTCCTTAGATCATTTTCAAATTCCAGCAGTTAATTCAAATCTCTAGCTTATTTAGGATCTAAAAAAGCTTGAATTTCCCTGTTTTGTTCGATACTTGAGATTTAAAAGCTTCTGGAATCACCTGTGAATTGGATCTTATTTGTTTGAGTTAGCTGTTGGTTATTTGCTGGGGTGTGTGAATTACTAGGTTCATTTCTGGGTTGTTTTGTTGTTGTTTTGGGTTTTAAACTGCTCTTCTGCTGCTGTAACCTGTTGCTTGTCATCTACTGCTGCTGATCTCTCCTTTTCCTTCTTATTTGCAACTTCTAGGTACATATTTTGACTCTGAAGCCATGTGAATACCCAGTTGAAAGATGAAATAAAACCTGCTGCATGATTTTGCTATGAATTTGTTGTTAGACAGTTTATATTTTGAATAATGTTCCTGGATTTGTTAATATCCTTATTGTAAATAGTTTTGAACAATTAGGACTGTCAATGGACTGATAATGGACTGTTAATGGATTTTCTGTATTAGTTCAAATTATTCAGGGCTGTGTTGAACTTCAGTGTGTGTTTGTGTAGAGTTAATTTAGTTGACATTGGATGTTTAAGTCCCTATGTGTCTGGATTATCGCATGTGGATTATCGCATGTCCACAGTTAGATATTGATTGATGTGTAATTATCTAGTATAGCTTAGCTTTGGTTTATATTAACAAAAATATGAGTTGGATTGTTTGAGGTTATTGGATTGGTGATCACTTGTCTAACATGAGACTTAATATAATATAAGTCAATTCCTTGTGTTAGTTTTTCTTTGAAAAATGTTCTGAACTTAAAATTGCCTTTGAGATCATATATTTCCACTTGTAATCAATAATTAGATATTTGATTGTTATGAGCATGTTAAAGGAGCTACAGAAGGTCAAATGTGATATCATATGAATCTGAGGATTAAATTGGAATAATATGGAATGATATGTTGGATCACTATCCTAACTGATTGTGCCTCGTCAATATTAACAGAATCAATTTCAAAGTTAGCTACTTCTTAGATTAGACTCAACGTTTGGCTGATTTGGTCTTTGATTTGAATCCATATATGTAGCTGCCCGATAAGTGTTAACCCGCCCAAAAATGAAATTGGCATCCGATATTGGGCTTATCACAGGCCCAAGCCGTCCAACTTTCCGCAATCAAAATCTGGGCCTCTATTGGGCTGCTCTTCATGACTTGTTAAAAATTCCATCTTTTACTTACTGAAGGTATTGGCTCTTGAATGGTTTAATCATAGGCCTTTGGGGCCCTTGAGTTAAGTAGCATACTCGAGTTAAGAGGTCTTTCCTCTTGTTCAAGTGTGGACTTGAACTTGAGGCCCATTTTCCTTGATTACTTTAAATAATAGCAATTGATGCTTATAACTAACTTGGGCCCTTTTAGAGACAAATTCAGTAGAAAATCATAGTCTGCCCTAGGATGGCCTTTAAATAATAAAATGAGGTGCGCTATGCTAAATAAAATGCATAAATTGCGTGGCCCTCTTTAATGGTT
Source organism: Nicotiana glauca (assembly GCA_026770625.1). NCBI lineage: Eukaryota > Viridiplantae > Streptophyta > Magnoliopsida > Solanales > Solanaceae > Nicotiana > Nicotiana glauca. The sequence goes on along the minus strand of MU777200.1, from coordinate 39,039 downwards.
CATATTACAATACCCAGAATTCGGGACGTGCCGTTTAGCGAATTTCACGGCCTTCCACAATGATAATAACACGTTATTATTTTTCGGCACGTTTTGAATAATTTTACTTTCCTAAATACGGGTGTGCGTTTCATGCAACCCAAATCTGAATCCTAAAATGTTGGATAAAAATGTGTCAAGGATCCGGGTGCATTTCATGTGATGTGATCCAAAAATACGTTTTTAAACGACGTTCAATTTCTTAAAATTTTTAATTAAAAGTGGTAAAATATTCTAAAATTACACTATAGGATGACATGTATTAAAATCAGATTTTAGCCAAATATAGCAGTTGAGCGACCGTGCTAGAACTATGGAACTAGGGAATGCCTAACCCATTCTCCCGGGTTAACAGAATTCCTTACCCGTATTTCTGGTTCGCAGACTGTGATACAGAGTCTAACCTTTTCCTTGATTCGGGATTCAAACCGGTGACTTGGGAACCGTAAATCTCCCAAGTGGCGACTCTGAATATCTTAACAAACGAATCCCGTTTCGATTGTTTTTTAATTGGAAAACTCCTTTTATTATACACTTCACGGGGTGTAGTAGCAAAAAAGGAGGTGTGACAGCTCTGGCGACTCTGCTGGGGAATAGAACCCAGAACTTTTGGTTCAGGGTTCAAGAATTCGAGCTTAGTTAAATTGTTATATTTGGCTTTATCTGATTTTTCTACATGTTCCATGCTATATGTGCTAAGTGTTTTACCGCTTTGATATTTGTTGAATTGTATATAAACTGTCACGAAATCCCTTCTTCTCTCTGAGTCTTCTACATCATAGAGAAAGGTGCAGTTATTGTAGCTTCTCTTCTGTTTAGAGTCTTTTCCCATTTAGAATGAGGTTTGGATAAGTTGCTAAGCCGGCGGAGCTTCTGTATCCCCGGTACGCTGCCTCCCCCTCGGCCCGAGTTGTCCGCTAGGGTAAGCTAGGTCTAGACCAATAAACCTAGGGTTTAAACCTAGAAGAACAATAAACTCATGCTGGATCCCTAGTAGGACATTTGTTTGCATCATGTGTATTTTGACTTAGGGGACTCAACACAGAGGTTGGGTCCGTCTAGGACAGGTGACCTGAAATGAAATGACCATCTTGATGCATCTTACGTGCTACTTGCACATTTATTTTCTCGACTTTGCATGTTTACCGGCTTGTAGTAAGAGAAAATTGAGAAAAATAGTAGTGTTGGCACTAAGTGAGGATAACCATTTGTTTTGAAAAACCAATGCCCAAATAGTACCTAAATGCTGCCGAATTTCTGAAAAGAAAAACAAATATTTGAGAATGAAAAATTGTTGTTCAAAAATATACATTTGATTTTGGCAAATCTGCCCGAACTACGCTGGTTTGATTCTCACTAGACGTGAGATACGTAGGCAACCCTCATCAGGTCCAACCACCCTTTTTCAAAAATAGCCAAGTAATGTCAAATTTTAATTTTTGTCAAAATAAGTCGGGTGCCGCTATTCTTGTTTAAAATAAGCTGAATGTCCCCAAAAGGGCGCTGGAAGGCTGTTTTTGCAAGAACAGCCACCCGGAGTCATTTTTAAATGGTTTGCAGACACAACCTTAAAATCTCCCTTCGGAATTGCTGAAAGGCCGTATTTGCAAAACCGAGTCTTGGTTTTCTTAAATAAAACTTTTGAAAAATAGCCACTTTTCTTTTAAGTCAAAATAAGTCATTAAATAGTCAGCTTTCTTTAAATAGTCACACTTTCCTTCAAAATTCCTTTAAATAAATGTGAGTTGACATTGAAACCTTCTCAAATCTTATGTAGGCCCGCGACGATGCTGAGTGATGCCCCGCGGGCCCCAGGATGTGAAGCTTTGATGTACTCTTGATCTAGTTTTAATCAGTGAGTCTGTATTTTGATATTTTGAATCTGTTTTGTAGTATCCTTTTCAAGAAAACAAATGACCTAGTAATCGGAGTTTTATTAATGGAAATTTGAAAAATCCCAAAAAGAGGGAAATGCAAGACACAAACAATGAAAACAAGAGGGAAGGGCGAAAGGTTAAAGCAAAGAAAGTCCTAGCAAATAAAAACGAAAGCCGGGATGACGCGTGCAACCAAGCAAAGGCATAATAGAAATGGTTAACTGCTTAGGTGCATTCATTCCCCAAATGTGCGGTTATCTATTTGTTAATGCTCTAACCGCTAACAAAGTTGTTGTTGATGATGAGTCCAGGCAAGTGGTTAATTTGACTGGCATTCTGGCAACCCATTCATACAACAACCGCTCTAAGGATAAGTCAAACATGGTCAACCAAGAGCTAGAAGTAAGCATTGTCGACCCATCTAGGGAGGAGGAAGTAGTGGACGTTAATGCAATGAAAGAGGAGATGTATAAACTAAAACAGCAAATGGCCGAGATGTACCAGGCCTGGTCAAAGGGATACCCACCACCAACCTATCCTGCTAATCCTACCTACATCACACCATTAGCTCAGCCACAAGATCCTCCCACAGTAAACTCATCTCCAGCCTTCCCTCCTTAACAGCAGTACTACAGAACCACTTCTCAAATTCCACCACTCCCACCACCCAAACAAATCCCATGCCCTCCACCACCAACTACTCCTGTGTTTGTGGCTCCTCCACCCGCCACATTACACGGATATTCTAGTGAACCTCTGTTCCAAACCCATGAAAACCACTATTACCCACCTGAACCCACCTTCAAACCACCAGATCCATACTCTTACACTCCCTGTTTTGATCTCTTAGCTGAAGAAGAGAAGCCTTCCAAAAACCCTGAGTAGGAGGAGATGATACGAAAGGTTAAGAGCTTAGAGCAGTCATTCAGAAATATGCAGGGTCTCGGAGGTCAAGTGAGCGTGGCTTACAAGGACTTGTGCTTGTTTCCCGACGTCCAGTTACCTGTGGGATTCAAGTTACCCAAGTTTGATCTGTATGACGGACACGATGATCCGGTAGTCCATCTGAGGGGATTTTGCAGTAATATAAGAGGAGCTGGGGGAAGCGACGAGTTATTGATGGCGTACTTCAGTCAAAGTCTAAGTGGTGCGGCCCTGGAATGGAATACATGATAGGATCATGCCCGTTGGTACACTTGGGATTATTTGGCCCAAGCGTTTACAGGCCAATTTCAATATAATCTCAAAATTGTTTCGGACCGTCTGTCACTGACTAAAATTGAGAAGAAGCCCGGGGAAAGCTTCAGAGAGTACGATTTTCGGTGAAGAGAGCAGGCGACAAGAGTCGATCCTCCAATGAAAGAGAGCGAGATGGTTGACTATTTCCTACAGGCTTTGGAGCCCACCTACTATGGTCACTTGGTGTCAGCACTGGGAAAAACTTTCAACGAGGGAGTTAAAATGGGAATCATGGTGGAAGAGGGGCTTAAATCCAACAAAATTATGAGCTATTCGGCGATCAAGGCGACTACCTAGGCTATCTAGAGCAGCACTGGAGGGGTATTGGGAAAGAAAAAGAAAGAAGATGTGGCAGTAGTTGAATCAAGAACTTGGTCCAGGGGCCCATCAACATATTACCATCAACCTCGACCCCGTCCCCAAACCTACCCACATACCCCATATAGCCCACCACAACACTATTACCCACTTACCGATCCCTACTTCTCTGTCCACCACGCCTAAACATACCCTTGGCCTCCTACCCATGCGCAATGGCATGCACCCATCCCATAAAATACTTACCCAACTCAAAGCACCTACCTACCCCCGAGAGCCTACAAAAACCTCACTGGAACCGGTTTTCGACCCAACCCTGCTTCCAAGAATGATAGGATGCAGAAGAAGAAGACTTTTACTCCGTTGGGTGAATCGTACACCAGCTTATACCACAGATTGAGACAGTTAGGCATGTTGAGTCCGATTGAACCCAAATTGCCAAATCCTCTCCCAAGGAATCTGGATCACTCGGTGAGTTGCGAGTATTGCTCGGGTGCTCCGGGACATGACACAGAAAAGTGCTGGCATTTGAAAATAGCCATCCAAGAGCTCATTGATACCCGCCGAATTGAAATGCAGGCCCCAGCGATGCCTAACATCACTCAGAATCCATTGCCAACCCATCATGAGACCCATATGATTGAGTTAGTACAAAAGGGAGAGCATAAGAAGCCTTCACAAACCGTAATGATGATCAGGGCTAGTGAGTACAGATCGAATGAGAAACCAACTAGTGGGAGGGCATTGATCAAGGTAGAAGAGACAATTAGAAAACCAGTTGTGGTGATGAAGAAGGAGCCTTTGAGCAGTGTTGCAGTAAAATAAGAGCCAGCTAAAGTGGTGGTGCCGGGGGCAGCTGTCAAGCCCGTTGTGATCATAAAAGAGGCTCGCACAGAGCTGGTTATCATCAAGCCAGCGACTCAGTTACCAGTAGTCAGTGAAAAAGCCGTCCCATAGAATTACCGTCGAGTGACAATGATGTATAAGGGGAAGGAAGTTAAAGAATAAGTTTGTGAAACCTATGAGCTGACTCGTTTAGGAAGTTGTTTTTCCCCTGAAGAGCTCAGAAGAGCTAAAATAGCCAAAGATAATCCAGTGCCAGTAAAAAAGGCCGTAACTGAAGAAGAAACAGAAGAATTCTTGAAGAAGATGAAGGCGCAAGATTATTCCATTGTAGAACAGTTGAGAAAGACCCCGGCACATCTCATTGCTATCATTATTGATCCACTCAGATGACCACCGCCAGGCATTGATGAAAATTTTGAATGAAGCCCATGTTCCTGATAAGATCTCTGTGAATCATTAGGGTTACATTTTCTGATGATCAGCTGCCTTTAGAAGGCACTGAGCATAATAGAGCACTCTACTCACGGTGAAATATGAAGACTCTGTGGTCACCCAGGTGCTGATTGACAACGGGTCCAGTGAAAGCATCTGCCCTTTCTCCACCCTGGACAAGTTAAAGTTGGACAGTGAGAGAATCCATAAGAATAGCATTCGCGTGCGAGGATTTGATGGAGGAGGAAAGGACACGTTTGGGGATATAATGTTGGAACTGACGATAGGACCGGTTGAATTTACTATGGAGTTCCAGGTGCTCGACGTGGCTGTTTCTTATAATCTCTTGTTAGGCTGACCCTGGATTCATACAGCAAAAGCAGTGCCATCTACCTTGCATCAGATGGTCAAATTCGAGTGGGACCGACAGGAAATTGTGGTGCATGGGGAAGATAGTTCGTGTAATACCGTTATGACTTTCGTAGAAGCTGAGGATGACAAAGGTCCATAGGTTTACCAAGTCTTAGACACAATAACAGTTGAAAAGATCCCGAAAGGAGAGTGTATTCCTGTGTACACGGTAGCTCTGTATCTGTCATGGTGGCTTCAGAAATGATAAAGAATGGATTCGTACCCGGAAAAGGTTTGGGTGCTTCTTTGCAAGGCATAATATAGCCGGTATCTCTTCCTAGAAACTTGGATACTTTTGGTTTAGGCTTGAAGCCCACTGTTGCTGACATAAGGCGATCTAAAAAGATGAAAAAGAGAGCATAGACCCTTCCAAAAGCCATTCCCCGCCTTTCCCATTCCTTTGTCAGGCTTGGTACTAAAAAACGCCTAGCAACGACAATGCCTAATTCTATGGTGGAACCCGAAAAGGAGCTGATTGAGAGGTTTGAGAAGTTGTTTGACGAGGTGAATGTGTTGGAGGCAGGAGAAGGTCCAAGCAAGGAAGATGTGCAGTTCGTGGGGCCGCTTAATAATTGAGAAGCTACTCCTCTTCCTACCCGGAGGGAGTCTTGGTAGTTATTTTTGATTTCCTTTCAGTTTAATCTGGGTTATTTCCAAGGTTGTAATTCGGATGCAATGTTCCGTCCATTTGGATGAGTTAAACCTTGTTATCTTAAAATTTTAATGAAATGCAATTTCCTTCCTTTTTCATTCCTGATAGCCTTTATTTTTGTCTTTCTTTTCTTTCTTGTACAGTCCCTTTTATGTTGTTTTCACTGATGTGTCATGCATGAGGAGTCTTCGGCCTAGTCTTGAATACCAATCTAACTCCGAAATAATAATACAAGAAATTGAGTATGATGACGAGGTAGAATATGATGATGATGAAGCCTTTGAAGAAATCAGTAAAGAATTAAGCCATTTGAAGAAAAACCCAAACCTAATTTGAATGACACAGAGACAATCAATTTAGGGGATCAGGAGAATGTACGGGTAACGAAAATAAGTGTCCATTTGGAACCTCAGCTCAAAGAAGAGATAATCCAAGCATTGTTTGAGTACAAAGATGTTTTTGCGTGGTCATATGACGATATTCCTGGTTTAAGCACCGATTTGGTGGTCCACAAATTGCCCACCGACCCAGCATGCCCTCCTGTCAAGCAGAAGCTAAGGAAATTTAAAACAGATATTAGTGTGAAAATCAAAGAAGAGGTCACCAAGCAGTTTGAAGCGAAGGTCATTCTGGTCACGCGGTATCCCACCTGATTAGCTAATGTTGTGCCTGTGCCAAAAAAGGATAGAAAGACCAGAGTGTGCGTTGATTACCGTGATCTCAATAAGGCGAGTTCAAAAGACAACTTCCCACTGCCAAACATCCGTATATTGATTGACAATTGTGCCAAACATGAGATTGGTTCCTTCGTGGATTGTTATGCGTGATATCATCATATTTTGATGGATGAGGAGGATGCGGAAAAGACGGCATTAATCACGCCTTGGGGAACGTATTGTTATAGGGTTATGCCATTTGGGTTGAAGAACGCAGGGGAAACATACATGAGGGCGATGACCACCATGTTCTATGACATGATACATCGGGAAATTGTAGTCTATGTAGACGACGTGATCATAAAGTCGAGGAAGCAATGTGACCATGTCAAGGACCTGAGGAAGTTTTTTCAGAGACTCCGCAGGTAAAACTTCAATCTTAATCCAGCGAAGTGTGCATTTGGTGTCCCGTCTGGGAAACTGCTAGGGTTTGTGGTAAGTCGACGCGGTATTGAGATAGACCCGTCCAAGATCAAAGCCATTCAAGAGCTACTACCACCAAAGAACAAAAAAAAGTTGATGAGTTTGCTTGGGAGGTTAAATTATATCAGCAGGTTCATTGCCCAGCTCACAACGACTTGTAAGCCCATCTTTAAGCTGCTAAAGAAGGATGCTACGGTCAGATGGACAGACGAATATCAGGCATCATTTGACAAGATTAAGGAGTACTTGGACAGTCCAACTGTGTTGGTACTGCCGGAGCCAGGAAGACCCTTGATTCTTTATCTGATAGTTTTGGATAACTCTTTTGGCTGTGTACTGGGGCAGCATGACATCATAGGAAAGAAAGAGCAGGCGATTTACTACCTCAGCAAGAAGTTCAAATCTTACGAGGTGAAGTACACTCAACTTGAGAGGACGTGTTGTGCCTTAACTGGGTAGCGTAGAAATTGAAACATTACTTGTCATCATATACCACCTATCTCATCTCACGGTTGGACCCATTAAAGTATATTTTTCAGAAGCCCATGCCCACAGGGAGGCTCACCAAGTGGCAGATCTTGCTCACAGAATTTGACATTGTCTATGTGACCCGGACTGCAATGAAAGCACAAGCGTTGGCTGATCACTTGGCAGAGAATTCAGTTGATAATGAATATGAACCTTTGAAGACATATTTCCCTGATGAAGAGGTAATGCATGTTGATGAATTAGAACAAGTCGAGAAGTCGGGATGGAAACTGTTCTTTGATGGGGCTGCCAACACCAGAGATGTCGGGATAGGAGTAGTACTTATTTTTGAGACAGGGAAACACTACCCTATTACGGCTCAACTTCGTTTCTATTTCACCAATAACATGGCTGAATACGAGGCGTGTATCTTGGGTTTGAGGTTGGCTATAGACATGGGTGTCCAGGAAATCTTGGTCATGGGTGACTCGGATCTTCTAGTGCACCAGATTCGGGGGGAATGGGCGATACGTGACTTGAAGCTCATATTGTACCGGCAATGTTTACATGATCTTTGTCAACAGTTTTAATCCTTAGATTTCAGGCATATTCCAAGGATTCATAATGAAGTTTCCGACACTTTGGCTACTTTGGCGTCAATGTTACATCATCCAGATAAGGCTTATGTGGACCCTTTGCAGATTCATGTCCGAGATCAGCATGCCTATTGTAACATGGTGGAAGAAGAACTTGATGGTGAGCTGTGGTTCCATGATATCAAAGAATACCTCAGGATGGGAGTATATCCATCACAGGCCACAAGGGATCAAAAGAGAGCGATTCGACGCTTGGCAAGCAGATTTTTCTTTAGTGGAGGAGTATTGTACAAAAGAACTCCAGATCTTGGTTTATTAAGATGCATAGATGCTAAACAAGCTATAGTTATCATGACCGAGGTACATGCATGAGTTTGTGGACCTCATATGAGTAGAAATGTATTGGCAAAGAAGATTCTCCGAGCATGTTATTATTGGCTTACTATGGAACGGGATTGCATCAGTTTCGTGCGCAAGTGTCATCAATGTCAGGTACATGGAGATTTGATTCATTCTCCACCATCTGAATTGCATACAATGTCGACACCATGGCCTTTCTTTGCTTGGGGAATGGATGTCATTGGGCCGATCGAGCCAGCGGCGTCAAATGGGCACAGTTTTATTCTGGTAGCCATTGATAATTTCACTAAGTGGGTTGAGGTGAAAACTTTCAAATCTATGACCAAGAAGGCAGTGGTCGATTTTGTGCATTCAAATATCATCTGTCAGTTTGGGATCCCGAAGGTAATCATCACAGACAATTGTGCCAACCACAACAGTCATCTGATGGCAGAGATGTGTCAGCAGTTTAAGATCACACACCGCAATTCCACCCCATATTGTCCTAAGGCGAATGGAGCGGTCGAAGCAGCTAACAAGAACATCAAGAAAATACTTCGGAAAATGGTGGAAGGGTCCAGGCAATGGCATGAGAAGTTACCTTTCGCACTGTTAGGCTACCGCACTACTGTCTGCACTTCAGTAGGGGCGAATCCTTATTCACTGGTGTACGGCACTGAGGCAGTAATACCCGTAGAAATTGAAATCCCATCCTTCGGATTATCGCGGAGACTGAGATTGATGATAACGAATGGGTGAAAACCCTCCTGGAATAGTTGAGTTTGATCGATGAGAAAAGATTGGTTTCAGTGTGTCATGGACAATTGTGCCAACAAAGAATGGCAAGAGCATACAACAAGAAAGTGCGTTCGAGGAAGTTTGAAGTGGGACAATTAGTGCTAAGACGTATTTTGCCTCATTAGGCTGAAGCAAAAGGAAAGTTCGCCCCAAATTGGCAGGGGCCATTTGTCGTAACCAGAGTGTTGTCCAATGGTGCATTATATTTGACAGATGTGGAAGGAAAATGTGTAGAAATGGCTATCAACTCTGATGCAGTCAAACGATACTATGTATGATTTCTTTATTTAATTGTACTTGATTATATTTGGCATATTTTGAAGATTGAAATGACGAAGGTATTTTGTTCTGCTATCCAAACACTCTATCCTTTGTCACCCCTTTTGAGCCTCATTTATGTTCTTTCATACCCCTATTTTGGAATCAATAATAAACTTGTAAGCCCAAGCAGGGGAAAGTAAATGGAGAAATAAGAGAAAAATAGTGAAACAGAAAAGGAGAGAAAAGAAAAGGAAAAAAAAGAAGAAAAGAAGAGAAAAGAAAAGGAAAGAAAAAGAAGAGAAAAAAAGGGAAGGGAAAAAGAAAAGAAAAGAAAAGAAATGAAAAGAAAGAAAAGAAAAGTGGAAGAAAGGAAAGATCCCAACAACAAAGTAATTTTATGACATGAACTACGTTTGACTTGATTCCGAAAGGATACGTAGGCAGCCTCTCTCTGAGGTTCAGTCATACCAAAATAAAAGTCCAAGAGTCCCCAAGAAAGAAACTGGGGCATAAGTTGTGGTTGTTGTGAGAAATATGATTCCGAAAGTTGTAATTTTGAACCCATGTTGAATTGTTTTGAGCCTTTGACACCCTTCTTTCTAAGCCCATCCAAAAGCCTGCATTACGGTCCAAAGAAAGACCTTCGATCAATCTTCAAGAAGTGCCAAGACGAGAAAGTAAAAGTGATTCATGACATGGGCAACACTCTGGTACAAGACGAAAAATGATAAAAATGAGAGAGTCTTATTGGTGAAAACCCTCACGGGCACCGTAAGGCGACGGGAGTTGAGATAAATCAAAATGAGAGAGTCTTATTGGTGAAAACCCTCACAGGCACCGTAAGGCGAAGTGAGTTGAGAGAAATCAAAAATGAGAGAGTATTATTGGTAAAAACCCTCGCCGACACCTTAAGGCGAATGTGAGTTTTTAGATGGGCAAATGAAATAAGTCGATGGTTGAAAGCTGTTTAAGACATTGCAAGATGAGCGAGGTTAAGGTCTGGGTGAAAATCAGGTTATGAAAGTCTGGAGCAACAAACGTGGCAATTGAAAGTTGATTGGTTGGACAGGCTGGGTCGGTTAATCCAAAATGCATGGCATGATCAATGGTACCATCTATTCCACTCAGATAAGTCTTCTTCTTTTCCTTTTTCGTTTCAAATCATTCGTTTTTGGATTCTCTCTATCCTTAACCCTCGAGGTCATTGCATTTCATTCTTTTGAGGTCTGCTCTTTAAGATGTTTCAGTGTTAGTTCTAAACAAAAAGAGGGGGGGGGGGGAATGCCAAGGCTAACTACCAGTTTTCCAGTTGCAAAGCACAATAGTGCCGGAATATACCAAAGATGTCAAATGCAAAGTAAGACACAAAGGACCACCGGAAGTTTCATCGGTGGATTGATCAGATAGTTTTGTGGGAGAAGCAAAGTTTCAGATAGAGGGATCAGAAAAATAAAAACAACAATATGGGATAGAACACTAGGGTCATCAAAGTCATGGGGTTGAAAGTAGGTTAGGAAGTCGAAGCGATTCAAGGCAAGTCCAGGGAAGCAAGTCGGAGTGAAGCTCAGCAGCAGGGATGTACCCAGCAAGAATGCCAACAACTAACCACCATTTTATATTAACAAGGTCTTTTTTTGATTGAAACTGGGGCAGAAATTGTTTTTGTTTATCTATTTTGTTGAAGTCAGGTGCCCACCTGGAGAACAAGGGAATACATTTCAAGTTCAGCAGTCAGGCGCCCACCTGGAGAACAAGGGAATACATTTCAAGTTCAGCAGTCAGGCGCCCACCTGGAGAACAAGAGAATACATTTCAAGTTCAGCAACCAGGCGCCCAGCTGGAGAACAAGGGAAGTACAATTCAAATTTTAGCTTTCAAATTTTCAATATTTGGTAACATGACATGCCCAACTACAAAACTGGGGCAAAAAATTTTCTTTGTTTGTCTATTTTGTTGGAGTTAGGAGCCTACCTGGAGAACAAGGGAATACTTTTCAAGTTCAGCAATCAGGCGCCCACCTGGAGAATAAGGGAATACATTTCAAGTGTCAGCAATCAAGAGCCCGCCTAGAGAATAGAGGCATATATTTCAAATTTTAGCAGTCAAGCATCACTCGGAGGAATGGAAAAACATCTCATATCACAATTTAAGGCAACAACAAAAGAATTCCATTGGGAGAATACGATACAAGTTCAAGGCAACAAGAACCGCAAGATGAAGACATAGATAGGACCTTTTGTAATTCATAGATCATAGCTTAGTCTAGCGTATTTTATTCCGACTTGGTGTAATAAGGAGGTCAGCAAGCAGTAACAGCAGCAACAACAGTAAAATCACAGCTCTTGGTAGTCCCAGCTACCAAACCTTCCCGAACTACACTGACCTGATTCCTTTTTAGCCAAGGATATGTAGGCAACCTTTGAAGCAGGGTTCAGTCAGAAGATTTTCAAAAATACTTCTCTTGGAGTCCCGAGCAGGCAAAATCCTTCACGGTGCTCATTTATCTTTGCCCGAAAATCCTTCGCGTCTTCGAGCAAAAAGGGGCAGCTGTGAACACGTGATTTTTGCCACGCTTAAACTACTCCTATAAAATTCCTTAGAATTAGGATTTTTCTTGTTTTTATTTGAATTTTAGGAATTAATTGCATGATTTGGTGTTTTGTTTGCATTTTTGTTTGTGCATTTTTATTAATAAAATTCGAAAATATAAAAATAGCATTTAGGTTCCAATTTTAGTATTTTTATTAGTGAATCAATACTACAAAAAATAATAAAGGAAATAACAAAATGGTTCTTTTGCATTTATACTTTTAATTTGTCTTAGTTTGCTTTTGAATTAGGAATTAGTTTATTTGGAAATTAATTAGTGTAATTTTAGAGTTAATTTGAGTTTTTTTACTTTTAATTTTGCATTTAACAAATTCAAAAAATAATAAATGAACAAAAATCAAAAGAAAGGAATTCTAAGATAATGCGTCTTCATTTTGGGGCCATAAAATCGAAACCCAACTCCCAAATCCGGTGAGCCCAAATAATTTTACCCAGTCCAGTCGAATGACCCAATCCAAAATGAAAGGACGCCGTTTGGCATTAATCAATCCAAGCCATCCATCTTCTTTAATCCAACGGCCCCTAATTTATACTGATTCTACATAAAAATGTCCAAATAGTTCCCAAACGCTAGAGACCGTTCCTTCTTCCTCGTACCTCTTCCCCCCGCCGGCTCCGCCCTAATTCCGCCGCCGAAAATCGCCCACGGCGGCGGTAAACCTCCAAACTCGCCCAAATTTACACCACCCCCTCTCCTTCACCTCCCCGTTCCATATCCGCTATTGATTTCCTTCGAATATCATCCAAACACCACGAATAAGCCAAACACTAGGTGCCGCCACCACCGTACACGGCTGCGCCGCTACCCAAACCCCATCAAATTGATGTCACGCGACCTCCTCACCTTCTTCATGACGGATTCATCATCAGAAGCACTCGAATCTCACCGGAGCTGATTTATTTTTAAATTTTAAAGGGGAGCAAAATCTTAGGGTTTTTAGTGAGTAAGTTTTCTTTACTTTTTCTTCATTATTCAGAGTAGTTGTTTCTTCATATTTGTCTTTATTTTCTGATTAGCTAATGTAGAGTTTGATTTTATTTGTTATCAATTCATCTGAACCAGTGTTTGAGTGCGTGGGTCTGTTTCTGATTGGTTTGATTTTCTTTTAATCAATAATAATAAATGGTTTATTTGTTAATTCAGTCAGGGTTATGTTCTTTGTAGTTTAGTTTAAATGTGTTTCTGCTATTTTGTTTAGCTTCTCCAGGTTAACTGATAATTGTTTTAAGTTTTCATGTGCAGTTAAAGCCTATTTCGATGGGTTTGATTCTGTGTTTTAACCCTTCAATTTGATTTAGTTGTTAAGTGGAATCCATTGATAGGTTTAACTTCATAATTAGTTTAATCTGTCCAGCTAGTTTGATTTTAGGGGATTGTTCGATTGTGAACCTTTGAATTTAACCCTAGTTAAGTGGATTATTGGTTATACCTGATAGTATGTAGTTAGGGTAAAAGGGACTGGGGTTAGTTGAGATAAGGTTAGTAATTTTAGGGGTATTCAGGGGTATTTTGGGCACTTAAAATGGGTTAGAATGCTGTAGGATAAATTAGAACACCCTAGAGGCTTCTAAATTAGGGCCTCAATTGTAGTTTCAGGAACTTAGGGTAATAACTTAGGCAACAATTCAAGGCTTTAGGACTAAGGAACAAAATCTGAAAATAAAAGAAGGGAAAAAATTGTGAGGGAAATCTAGAAGCTTCCCCCTGAAATTTGCCTATGAAAGGCAGCCCCTTTGCCTTCATTTACAAGTTTTGGCACACCTGAAAATTCCCCAAATAGGTTTAGAATATGAAAATTCCCCCCCCCCCCCACTTTCCACAAAGCTGAAAATTTGAATTTCAAAATCCAAAACTCCTTTAGATCTTAGTTCCAAAGCAACAGAAAACCAAAGAAAAAAAATACTGCTACATTGATTTTCCTTAGATCATTTTCGAATTCCAGCACTTAATTCAAATCTCTAGCTTATTTAGGATCTAAAAAAGCTTGAATTTCCCTGTTTTGTTCGGTACTTGAGATTTAAAAGCTTCTGGAATCACCTGTGAATTGGATTTGATTTGTTCGAGTTAGCTGTTGGTTATTTGCTGGGGTGTGTTGTCATCTACTGTTGCAGATCTCTCCTTTTCCTTCTTATTTGCAACTTCCAGGTACATATTTTGACTCTGAATCCATGTGAATACCCAGTTGAAAGATGAAATAAAACCTGTTGCACGATTTTTTATGAATTTGTTGTTAGATAGTTTATATTTCGTATAGTGTTCCTGGATTTGTTAATATCCTTATTGTAAATAGATTTTAATAATTAGGACTGTCAATGGACTGTTAATGGACTGCTAATGGACTGTTATTGGATTTTCTGTATTAATTCGAATTATTCAGGACTGTGTTGAACTTCAGTGTGTGTTTGAGTAGAGTTAATTTAGTTGACATTGGATGTTTAAGTCCATGTATGTCTGGATTATCGCATGTCCACAGTTAGATGTTGATTGATGTGCAATTATCTAGTATAGCTTAGCTTTGGTTTATATTAGCATAAACAGGAGTTGGATTGTTTGAGGTTATTGGATTGGTTATCACTAGTCTAACATGAGCCTTAATATAATATAAGTCAATTCCTTGTGTTAGTTTTGCTTTGAAAAATGTTCTAAACTTAAAATTGTCTTTGAGATCATATATTTCCACTTGTAATCAATAATTAGATATTTGATTGTTATGATCATGTTAAAGGAGCTACAAAAGGTCAAATGTGATATCATGTGAATCTGAGGATTAAATTGGAATAATATGGAATGATATGTTGGATCACTAGCCTAACTGATTGTGCCTCGTCAATCTGAGTCAATATTAACAGAATCAATTTCAAAGTTAGCTACTTCTTAGATTAGACCCAACGTTTGGCTGATTTGGTCTTTGATTTGAATCCATATATATAGCTGCCCGATAAGTGTTAACCAGCCCAAAAATGAAATTGGCATCCGATATTGGGCTTATCACAGGCCTAGGCCGTCCAACTTTCTGCAATCAAAATCTGGGCCTCCTATTGGGCTGCTCTTCATGACTTGTTAAAAATTCTATCTTTTACTTACTGAAGGTATTGGCTGTTCAATGGTTTAATCATAGGCCTTTGGGGCCCTTGAGTTAAGTAGCATACTTGAGTTAAGAGGTGTTTCCTCTTACTCAAGTGTGGAGTTGAACTTGAGGCCCATTTTCCTTGATTACTTTAAATAATAGCAATTGATGCTTATAACTAACTAGGTCCCTTTAAGAGACAAATTCAATAGAAAATCATAGTCTGCTCTAGGATGACCTTTAAATAATAAAATGAGGTGCGCTATGCCAAATAAAATACATAAATCGCGTGGCCCTCTTTAATGGTTCATATTACAATACCTAGAATTCGGGACGTGCCGTTTAGAGAATTTTACGGCCTTGCGCAAAGATAATAACACGTTAGTCATTTTAGGCATGTTTTGAATAATTTTACTTTCCTAAATACGGGTGTGCATTTCATGCAACCCAAATTCGAATCCCAAAATGTTGGATAAAAATGTGTCGAGAATCTGGGTGCATTTCATGTGACGTGATCTGAAAACACGTTTTTAAACGGCGTTCACTTTTTAATTTTTAATTAAAAGCGATAAATATTCTAAAAAAAGCACTATAGGATGACATGTATTAAAATAAGATTTTAGCCAAATATAGCAGTTGAGTGACCGTGCTAGAACCATGGAACTCGAGAATGCCTAACCTCTTCTCCCGGGTTAACAGAATTCCTTACCCGAATTTCTGGTTCGCAGACTGTAATACAGAGTCAAACCTTTTCCTCGATTCGGGATTCAATTTGGTGACTTGGGACACCATATATCTCCCAAGTGGCGACTCTGAATATCTCAACAAACGAATCCCGTTTCGATTATTCTTTAATTGGAAAAACTCCTCTTATTATACCCTTCACGTGGTGTAGTAGCGAAAAAGGAGGTGTGACACCTTGGACCACCAGTCTTGCCTTGTTTCTTGTAACAGTTCCATCTTAATCAAGTTTGTTTCTAAAGACCCATTTTGTACCAATAACTTATCTATCCTTGGGCCTTGGAACTAGATGCCAAACTTGACTTCTCTCAAACTGATTGAGTTCATCTTGTATTGCATTGACTCAATATGCATCTTGCAAAGCTTCAACAACATTTTTAGGTTCAATAAAAGATAAAAAGGCATCAAACACACATAAATTCTTCAGTTGTGATCTAGTTTTGACTCCAGATGTTGGATCAGTGATAATGTTCTCAATGGGATGAGAACTTTGATACTGGTGAGGTTTCACAACCAAGTGTTTTCTACTAGATGCTTCTTCCATGATCTGTTTCTGAGGAACAGGGTCATGAACAGGTTCTTTTAGGGGATTTATTTTAATTGCTCTTTGACAAGTTCCCCCTATCAAGTTGTCCTGGATGGAAGAACCTGTTCCTTCTTTTGGTACCATTTTGACTTGTATTGAGGCTTCAGTCAAATCCTTTACCAATCCAATGGCTAACTTCGTGTTCCTGTCTCTTAGAAAGAATGTTAGTTTCATCAAATACTACATGTACACTTTCTTATACACACAAAGTTCTTTTATTAAACACTTTATATGCTTTGCTATGTAAAGAATATTCCAAGAATACTCCCTTATCACTTCTGGGATCAAACTTACCTGGGGAGTATTTTCCATTATTGTGCACAAAGAACTTACATCCAAATTCCCTAAGATGGGATATATTTGGTTTTCTCCCTTTAAGTAACTCATAGGGAGTATTCTCTATAAGAGGTCTAGTCATGCATCTATTGATAATGTAACATACAATATTTACAGCCTCTGCCCAGAAGCTATGGGGCAACTTACTAGAAAGAAACATAGTCCTAGCCATGTCTTCAAGATTCTTGTTCTTTCTTTCAACTACTCCATTTTGTTGAGGAGTCCTAGGGGCAGAGAAGTTATGATCTATACCATTTTCATCACAAATTCAACAAACTTAGAATTTTCAAATTCAGTTCTATGATCAGACCTAATGGATGTAAGTCGATTTCCTAATTATTTCTGAGTTTTTCTGACAAAGGCAGTAAACATGTCAAATGCTTCATCTTTAGATGTTAAAATTAGAACCCAGGTAAATCTAGAATAATCGTCAATAAGTACCATTACATATTTCTTTCCACCTCTGCTCATGGTTCTCATTGGACCACATAGATCCATATGGTACAGTTCCAACGACTTGGTTGTGCTTACCATTTTCTTGCTTTTGAAGGATGATCTTACCTGCTTCCCCCTTAAACATGTCTCACAAACTTTGTCTTTCTTGAACTTGATGTTGGGTAACCCTATCACCAAGTCCTTGGAGACTAATTTGTTTAGCTGATTCAGATTGGCACGACCAAGTCTTTTGTGCCACAGGAGGGGATCATTATCCAGCACACTTAGGGAGGTTAGTTCATTTTCAGAAAGAGTTGAAAAAACTACAATGTAAATATTTTTAACTCTTTTTCCCTGCAAAATAATTTTGTCAATGGTAAGGTTAATGACAAAGCATTTAGAGTAAGTGAATTCTACAAAGTTACCTATGTCACACAGTTATGACACACTGATCAGGCTATATTTCAAGCCATCTATCAAGTAGACATTCTCAATGGAGTGAGAGTCTATCTTACCTACCTTTCGAACTCCAATAATCTCACCTTTCTTCCCATTTCTAAAAGGTACATTACCTACCGTTAAGTCCTCAAGTGAAAGGAACTGGTTCTTGCTCTCAGTCATATCTTTTGAGCAGCCACTATCCATGTACCATATTTGGCTACTTCTCTTCACTTGGACCAGCAAGAATAAATCAGGGGTTAGTCTTAGGAACCCAAACTAGTTTGGGTCCCTTTCTATAGGCAAAGGGATAAATCAGATTCCTTCTAGCCCACCCAGGCAGCCTATTTTTTTCTTGAACAAATGCTTTGTTCTTTTGACTAGCCTTTTCTTTTGCATTACATTCATTTTTATAATGGCCAGTCTTGCCACAGTGTGTGCAGATTTTGTTCTGAGGAAGAGTTAGGTACTTGATTTTAGGATCCCACTTAGGTGGTTGAGTCCCATAACCAAGTCCTCTTTTTTTGCTAATATGATGTTCTTGTAGCCAGGAGAGTGCATCAGAAGCCTTGTTCCATTTGCAAGTTCTGTCTAGTTCATGTTTTACCTTCCCTAGATCTTCTTTTAATATTCTTATCTGCTCATCCTTCCTGTGCAGATCATCCTTCATTTTTCCTAAGTTTTCTTCTAGAGTGAGATGTGTATGATCAACTTTCTTCTTTCCTATTCCTAATTTCAATTTTAAGTTCTCATACCTAAGTTCTAGGACACTAGTGTCAAGTTCAAGAACCTGGTTCTTTAACTCAACATTTTTACTTTCACTCTCATTAGCCTGAGATTCTAGATTTTTACATTTGGCTTTTAGGATCACACATTCCCTAGACAATTCTTCCTTCTCATTGTTAATTATCTCAAATTCATCAATGAAGTCTAGCAGTAGCTCAGACAATCTTTCTTTAGATAGGAATTTAATCTTGTCCTTGAGATGAAGAATACTTAATTCTTGTTCATCATCTGATTCTCCAATGACCGTAAGTGCTTGTTCATCTCCAGCTTCATCTTCTGAGTCCTCATTTGATGTTTCTGCCCAGGCAACAACCATAGCCTTTGTTGAACCTTTGTTCATTTTTTGGTTGAATCTATTCCTTCTTTCTGTTCCTTTGTTCAACCCTTTCCCTTTTCCACTCAATTTCCTATTGAGGACAATTCTTAATTATATGATCAGTCTTACCACACTTGTAGCAATTATCATTGGTCTATTTCTCAGGAGCCCTTGGTTTGTTGAAGGTTGTACCTCTTAAAGATCCCTTTTATCTCATCAGGTACTTTTTGAAATCTTTTGTGATCATACCCATTTCATCATCCTCCAGATCTGAACCTTCAGCAATTCTAAGAGCCAGACTCCTTTCTTTCTTGGTACATCCATTTTCATGGGTTGTCTTCTCAGTTCGTAGGTAGTAAGGTTTCCAATTGGTTCATCCAAATTGAGAGTAGCAATATTCTTTGATTCTTGGATAGTAGTAATTTTGCTTTGCCAAGGGACTGGCAAAACCCTTGTTTAAATCTTCTCAACTTTGTCTTCTTCAAGGATAATCCTTCCAAGAGATTTGAGTTCATTTATCAGTGTGGTGAACCTTGTATACATCTCTTGGATGGTTTCTCCTTCCTTCATGTTGAAATTCTCATATTGAGAAAACAACAATGTTCCCTTGGACCTCTTCACTTGAGGTGTTCCTTCATGAGCCACTTGCAAAGTGTGCTGGATTTCCTTGGCAGTGGTACAACTTTGAATTCTTCTGTACTCATCTGGACCTAGTCCACACACAAGCTATTTCCTGGGCTTGTCATTTTTCTCCCACTTCTTTAGGTCTTCAGCAGTTCAGTCAGCCCTTGTTTTGGCACATCCACTCCTTCAGCATTCTTCTTTGTAGTTGCTAGAGGACCATTAGTGACTATGTCCCATAGTTCATATTCTTCTCCTATGATGTGATCCCTCATTTTGTTCTTCCACCAAGAATAGTACTGTCCATTGAAAAGTGGAGGTCTAGCAGTGGATTGCCCTTCCTAGTTCCCAGGTGGTGCACTCATGTTGATCGTTTCCTAAGGTGTTAGTCTCTTCAAGGATAACCCACTCTAATACCAGTTGATGTTCTTAACGTTAATACCACATAAGAAGGGGGGATGATTTGTGTGGTACCCAATTTTCACTCTAGAAGAACCTGGTTCTTCTAGTTGTACTAACTGCTACTATTTACGAAATAATAAGTACATAAAATAAAGAACACAGAGATTTTTCCGTGGAAAATACCTGGCTCAAAAGGAGAAAAAATCACGACCTACTACTCAGTAGGATTTTCCCAAACGTCCACTAAAATCACTGAGCCAAAAACAACATTTACAAAACTCTCTGTAAACCTAAGGATTAACTTCAATTCCGTTGTAGCACACAACCTCAACTGTTGCGACAACTTCAAGTTAGCATATAACTTGAACACTTTAAGTACCTAATACAATTGCTTCTATGGAAGCTGAAAGGTACAAGTTTATATCACATACTACAATTGAACTAGAAATAAAGAAAGACACAATGGAATTGGTTCTTCTATCTCATTCAAGTAGCTTCAGGAGTGCACACTCAAATCTCACATAAATTGCTTGCAAAATCGGCTTGATCTTTTGCTCTCAATTTAGTTTAACTTCTGCGTTTGTGCAATACATGCAAAAGAGAACAATCACGGTTATTTATTAGGTTAGTAATTAGAGTTTGACTGGGACTCAATTGCTGATCTTCCATCAAAGTTGAGTCCTTGAACATCACAAACTCCAACAGTATCTTTTATTCGAATTGTTTTCTCTTCACATAGGGAGACTCTCTCCCCTTATCCAATATGCAACCTTTTCGATCAGATAAGGAGATATTGTTGCTTGATCAATGGGACTTATCTCCTTCATGTGTATCTCACATGTGTAGGTTGATCATGCCTGTGCTTTATATGATGGACATGGTCCATGACTGAGTTCATTTGTCATTCTTCAAAACTTCACCTGTTCTTGGGCCAACAAGCCCCGATGACCTAGTTGACCCAGAAGGGTGCCCAGTTCTGATGGTCATACTAGTGTGAGGTGAGCTTTCAAAACCTCAAGACAGCTTTGACTACGACACTGGTGTTGGTTTTGCCCATAGGTTTAGGGCCTTATACAGTTTATTGTGATGCATCTTGTATTGGTCTTGGTGCAGTGTTGATGTAGGAGGGCAAAGTCATTATCTATACTTCGCGGTAGTTGAAGATTCATGAGAAGAACTATCCAGTTCATGATTTGGAATTGGCAGCCACTTTTCACGCGTTGAATATTTGGAGGCATTATCTGTATGGCATGGCATGTGAGGTGTTCATGGATCACAAGAGTCCGCAGTACTTGTTCAAGCAGAAGGAGCTAAATTTGAGGCAGAGAAGGTGGTTGGAGCTGTTGAAATACTATGATATCACCATCTTATATCATTCGGGAAAGACCAATGTGGTGGCCGATGCTTTGAGTAGGAAGTCAGCCGGTATGGGCAGTCTTGCTTATATTCCGATCGGTGAGAGACCGCTTGCTTTGGATGTTCAGTCTTTGGCCAATCAGTTTGTGAGGTTGGATGTTTTTGAGCCCTGCCGTGTATTAGCTTGCACCATCGCTCGTTCTTCATTATTGGAGCGTATCAAAGATCAGTAGTTTGATGATCCTCATTTGTGTGTCCTTAGAGACACAGTGCATTGCAATATGCTACCTTAGGAGATGATGGAGTTATAAGATTACAGGGTTGAGTTTGTGTGCCTAATGTGGATGGACTCCGAGAGTTGATTTTAGAGTAGGCTCATAGTTCCCGGTACTCTATTCATCTGTGCGCCGCTAAGATATATTAGGATCAGCGGCATCATTATTGGTGGCAGCGAATTAAGAAGGACATTTTTGCTTATGTGGCTCAGTGTTTGAACTGTCAGCAGGTTAAATACGAGCATCAAAGCCTCGGTGGTTTGTTCCAGAAGATTGAGATTCCTGAGTGGAAGTGGGAGCGTATTACTACGGACTTCGTTGTTGGACTCCCACGGACTTAGAGAAAGTTCGATGGAGTATGGGTTATTGTTGATAGGTTGACCAAATCAGCACATTTTATTCCTTTAGCAGTCTCATATTCTTTCGAGAGGTTAGTTGAGATCTATATCCGGAAGATTGTTTGTCTTCATGGTGTGCCCATGTCTATCATTTCGTATCGAGGTACAAAGTTTATCTCACATTTCTGGAGAGCAGTTCAGCTAGAGTTGGGCACATGGGTTGAGTTGAGCACAAAGTTTCATCCTCGGACGAAAGGGAAGTCCGAGTGGACTATTCAGATTTTGGAGGATAGTCTCTGAACTTGTGTCATTGACTTTGGAGGCTCGTGGGATCAGTTTTTGCATTTAGCAGAGTTTTCCTACAATAACAACTACCAATCTAGTATCCAGATGGCTCCTTATGAGGCTTTTTATGGTAGGCAGTGTTGGTCGCCGGTTGGATGGTTTGAGCGGGGAGAGGCTCAAATGCTGGGTACGAATATGGTGCAAGATGCCTTGAACAAGGTTAGTATTATTCAGGATATGCTTCACACAGCTCAGTCCAGGCAAAAGAGTTATGCTGACCATAAGGTTCGTGATTTGGCTTTTATGGTCGGCGAGCGGGTTTTGCTTCGGGTGTCGCATATGAAGGGCGTGATTGGATTTGGCAAGAAGGGAAAGCTTAGCCCTAGGTTCATTGGCCCGTTTGAGATTCTTGATCGAGTGGGAGAGGTGGATTACAGACTTGTATTGCCACCAAGTTTATCAGCCGTGCATCCAGTGTTTCATGTCCATGCTTCAGAAGTATCACGACAATCCATTCCACATGTTAGATTTCAACACTGTTCAGTTGGACAAAGACTTGTCCTATGAGGAGGAGCCGGTAGCTATTCTAGACCGGTAGGTTCGTCAATTGAGATCGAAGACCTTCCCTTCTGTTCGTGTTTAGTGGAGAGGTCAACCTACTGAGGCATCGACATGGGAGTCCGAGTCCGATATACGGAGCGATTATCCCCACATTTCCCCCAACTCAAATACTTCCTTCTTATCTGTTCGAGGATGAACGGTTGTTTTAGAGGTTGAGAATGTGATGACCTAATTGTTTTAGAAATGAATTCTTTGGTCTGAGGCATTAAAAATCTCATTTAGCATTACCTCGATTTACTTACGTACTTCGTGTGTATTCGGAAAGCCATTATGTGAAAATTTATGAGGAATAATAAATTTTGACTTTAAAATGAATTTAAGTGACCTCGGTCAAAATTTTGGGTAAATGGACCGGACACGTGATTTGACGGTCTCGGAGGGTCCGTAGGAAAATATGGGACTTGGGAGTATGCCCGGAATCGAATTCCGAGGTCCCAAACCCGAGAAATAAATTTTTAAAGAAAATTATTTTCTGAAATATTTATGAGTTTTTAGAAATGAAATGTGTTTAGAATTTAATGGTATCGGGCCCGTATTTTAGTTCTGGAGCCTGGTACAGGTCTTATATGTGATTTAAGATGAGTCTGTGAAATTTGGTAAGAAACGGGCTTGGAATGACGTGAATCGGACTGTATTTGAGAAAATTGAAAATTTTGAAGTTCTTAAGTGATCTCATGATTTTGATGCTAAATTCATAGTTGTTGATGTTATTTTCACGATTTAATCGCACGAGCAAGTCCGTAAGGTATTTTTGAGGTATTATGCATGTTTGGTTTGGAGCCCCGAGGGCTTGGGTTAGTTTTGGATAGGTCTCGGAAGGTTTCTGAACTTAGGAAAATTGCATAAAATATTATTCAATGCGAACGCAAGGTAAGGGACGCGAATGCGGAGCACTGGGCGGTTTCTCTACGCGAACGTGACCCATTTCCCGTGAATGCTTAGTGTAAATGAGGGGGTGGTCTGGGAAGTGATCATTCCTCTACGCAAATGCGTGCACAAGCCCGCTAACGTGAAGGTAAGGAGGGCCAACCCTTCGCGAACGCGTAAGAGGAATGGCGATCTTGTAAGCCTCAGGAAGGCTGCTCTTCGCGAACGCGACAGACCCATCGCGAACGCGATGAAAGTCTACCCAGTGATTTACAAATAGTAACAGAACATTCGAGATTAAATAAAAAATTCATAACTTCTTCTTCCAAACTCCAAATTGGGCGATTTTGAAAGAGAACTTCACCAGAAATCCATAGGTATGTAATCTTAGACTAGTTTTCTTCAATTTATATTAACACCCATTAGAGTTTTAGGCCTAAATCATGTTCTTAGGGGTAGAAAATTAGGGATTTGGGTATAGTTAGGACTTTTTGTATAATTGAGATTTACACATCGTTTTGGGGTTGGATTTTGGAACGAAATACATATTGAGGCTCGTGGGTGAATGGGTGATTGGATTTTCGTCCGAACCTCGTGTTTTGACCATGCAGGCCCAGGGTCGATTTTTGACTTTTTGAAAGAATGATAGGAAATCTATAATTATGCATTGGAATTGAATTGTGTAGCATTTGTTGATGTTATTAAGTTAATTGTGTCTAGATATAATTGATTTGGAGCCAAATTCAAAAGGAAAGGTGGTGTTTGAGGCTTGAGTTGGCCGTGGAAGTTCGAGGTTAGTGTTTGGTCTAACCTTAGCTGGAGGGATTAGGATTCGTGTCTTATTTACTACGTGTTAACTGTGGAGTACAACATATAGGCATGGAGATGAATATCTATATGTCGGTGCCAAGCATGCCCGTGAGTCTTGTATTGTAGTTGTTATGACTCCGTTGTGGTTTATTGTTCTTTATATGAGGATTATCATTATTGTTCCGTTGCCGGGATGTTATTGTCATATTGCTATTGTTCTTTTGCCAGGATGTTTGTTTTGATATTATTGTTCCCTTGCCGGGATGTTGTTCTAATATTATTTTTCCCTTGTTGGGATGTTGTTATATTGCTATTGTTGCCTTGCCGGGATTCTTTTATGATCTGTGTTGATAAACGAAATGGGATCAGGTTGCACGCCTGCAACGGTAATATATGAAATGGGAGTGGGTTGCACGCCTGCAACGGTAATATATGAAATGGGAGCGGGTTTCACGCCTGCAACGGTAATATATAAAATGGGAGCGGGTTGCACGACTACAATGGTAGTATATGAAATGGGAGTGGGTTCCACGCCTGCAACGGTATCATATAAAATGGGATCGGGTTACACGGCTGCAACAATATTACTTCTGTACCTGTTATTCTATTTCCTTATCTTTGCTGGTAGTGGATTTATGGCATTCCTTATATTTCTCTACTATCATTCCGTTGTTATCTATTACTTCCCGCATCATGTTTCCCCCGTCCAACTTTAGTTATAATTATCTGATTCTATTTTAGCTGTATATGATTTAACTGCACAGGTTTATTTGGTGGTCTGGTCCTAGCCTCGTCACTACTTCGCCGAGGTTAGGTTAGGCACTTACTAGCATATGGGGTCAGTTATGCTGATACTACACTTTGCACTATGTGCAGATACTGATATCGGAGCGTTTGCACCGCAGTGAGGGTGTTGTCTTCAGTTCACACAACCGACCCGAGGTAGTCCTGCAGACGTCCGCGGGCCTTGGCGTCTCCTCCTATATTTTCTCTTACTATTTTTACTTATTCAGAGACAGACTTATGTGTTGTATTCAGACCTTGTTTGTAGTATTCTTAGACTGCATGTGAAGCTGTGACTCTGTTCTGGGTAGTCTTGTTAAAATAGTTGTATTAGATATACTAAGTAACTTTATTGTTTTTCTTCCGCTTGCCATAAATTCCCTTGTCTTTAAGTTATTGCTTATAATTGGTAAAGGATTAAAATGGAAAAAATGTAAATCATTCAAACAGTTTGCTTGCCTAGCTCACATTAGTAGGCATCATCACAACTCCCGAGGGCGGAAAATTCGCGTCGTGATAATTTGTGACTCGAGCTTAATAATGATGCTTTTATGTTTAGCGGTCAATCAGAGGTTATATGAAAGGATTGTGCATAAATTGAAGCAAAAATGGAAGAATTTAGATGAGTATGATTTGTACAAGTTTGAGCCAGACATAGTTCAAAGTGAAAAAGACAGCACTACACAGAGTTGGGCGCGCAACTTTGCACCAAGCGCAATTCGAAATGTCAAAAAGGAAAACTCTTCCTAACTGGCTAGGACTTGGTAGTTTCGACCCTGCATACCCCCAACACGTATTAAAGGGATTCTAAATCTATTTTTTATAGGGGAGACATTATTGGAGAGGCAAGAAGACCATGGGAACACTTGGAACCAAGGAATCATAAGACTTTTCTCTCCATTCTTCCTTAGTTTGCAGACTAATGCTTTCAATTATTAAAGTGATTGTAGCATGACAATGAGTCGCTAAATTTCATTCTAGGTCTTGGGATAGAGGGTATCAAAGTGTACATAATAAAAGTATAGGGTGCTTTAGAGTTAGTTCAATAATTGGTTAAAGTGGTTAGTTTGTTAGTGGACAACTGTGTATGAGCTGTCAATTAGTTATTGCTCATAAGCACTATAAGACATTGTATTGAATGACTACGCCCTAACTTAGACAATATAGACTCGATTTCTCTTCTTTCTCATTTTTCAATCGTCTTCGTGAGCTACAATATAACATGGTATCAAAGCGGGGATCGCTAGGACTATAATTCCGATCGATTTCCAGCGAGATTCAAGTTTTCAGAGCTAAGGAATTCTTCAGTTTCGACCTCAATTTCAAGCAGCCATGGACGATAACAAAGTCAATTCAACAGATCATAATCATCTATTATTTTTGCAAGCTTCAGAAGCTCCAAGACTCTTCTTAATTCCACTCAAGCTCACTGGTCCAGAAAACTAAGCACTGTGGAGCAGGGTGATAAAATTGGCACTCCGGGGAAAGAGCAAGCTTGGATTTGTGGATGGATCTTGTGTAAAAAGCATGTATAGAGGCAAATTGGTAGAGCAATGGGAGAAATGTAACGTAATTGTTCCCTCATGGATTTGTAACATTGTTTCAAAGGAATTAATGCCTAGCATCGTGTATGCATCAAATGCGAAAAAAGTGTAGGTTGATTTCCAGGAGAGATTTGATAGGTCAAATTTGACGAGAATCTATCACCTTTGGATTGGTATTGTGACTTTGAGGCAAGGAACTGACTTGGGTACTAGCTATTATTCTAAGATGAAGGACCTATGGGATGAACTAGATGCCATAGCACCTCTAGCCTCATGTGACTGTGAGGAGTCCAGGCCCTCTATAGAGCTCTTGAACAACATTCGTCTATTGCACTTTCGCATGGGATTGAATGAAAGCAATGGTAATATTCGAAGTAATATTTTGGCTAAAAGATCTGTGATCACCGTGGATGATGGTTATACAATAGTCACACAAAAAGAAAGCTAAAGAACTCTGGGAGGCACATACATATTAAAGGAACCACTCAAAATGTTGGCAGAAAAAGGCCATGAGTTCAGACCTAAGAGGCCAAGGTTAGTTTGTGATTATTGTGGTTATAAGGGACACCTCAAAGAAAATTTACAAGATAGTAGGATATCAACTAGATTTGAAAAGTAAGAAAAATAGTTAAAACACATGATGTAGGACCTATATGAATAATGCAACCATTGAGGAGAAGAAGGCAACCTATGATTCCAACATAAGGAAATTTCTTTACTGAGGATTACTACAAA
This sequence comes from Nicotiana glauca, assembly GCA_026770625.1. NCBI lineage: Eukaryota > Viridiplantae > Streptophyta > Magnoliopsida > Solanales > Solanaceae > Nicotiana > Nicotiana glauca. Next base: position 11,671 of record MU777200.1, on the reverse strand, counting down.
CAGTTGGTGAATTTTTTGTAGAAGCCACAAATGACTATTCCACTAATACTGAAACTATTATCACTTTAATGACAGATGCAGCTTCTGTGAGCACATGATTTTTGCTTCTCGGAAACTACTCCAAAAGAAATCGAAAAAACTAAAATAAGTTACCTTCGGGTACAATTTTGAGAATTTACTGGACGTTTTGGTAATTGTTTGGTCTGTAAAATGCTCACTTTGTTGTAGTTAAATAAAAATACAAAAAAAGTATATGTTTCATGCATTTAGGAGTTAATTGTGCATTTCTAGAAATTAATTAACCATAATTTGGTTAAAAGAAAATTACAAAAATATGCGTTTCGTGTCTTGTCATTGTGTGATTTTATTTTTTTCGTTTGTATGTTAATGGTTGTGAGTAGTAATTAATATTTGTGTGATTTTTATTTATTTAGTTTTGTAAATTATTTAGGAATTTTGGTTAATTAAGAAAGAAGGAAAGGGTTAAAATTGAAAAGGATTCAAATTTGGGCTCCAAAAATTGAGACCAAAACCCAGCCCAATTCTATGCCAGACCCGGTCCAAGACCAGGTATTTCAGAGACGCCCTCCAAACGATGCCGTATTGGCATCTCTATTTCGACCGTTGATCAAATCAACTGGACGGCCCAGATCAGGCGTCCCTTTAATCCAAATGACGTCGCTTTGGTGCGTCTGATCTGAACCGTCCATCCTATCTCATCCAACGGCCCCAAGCCTTCCATTTAACCCGACCCGTGCACCTTTGAGACCGACCCAGTCTCATTTAATTAAGACGACGTCATTCCTTCACTGGCAAGAGATCCTGGCCATCAATCCAACTTGATCCAACGGCCAGGATCCCATCTTCTACCTCTATATAAGACCACTCTCACACCCCACTCCCCTCATAGCCGACCCCCCCTCTCACCATCGTCTCTCTCAAACCTCAGAGATGGAACCCCCCTCCAAACCCTAGCTGCCATGAGCTCCCTTCGCCTGAAACCGGCGGCATCAACGCCGCCCGGCCACTATTTTAACACCACAGAACCTCCATCACACCCTGAACCCAAATCCACAATCCTCCTGGCTCGAATCTAGCTACATCTTCTCGAATCTTCAATCGAAGATTCAAGCCAAAACCCAACCTACGCCAAACCACCCCAAATTGATACTTAACACTCCCCTGACCTCCCTCATAACCAAACCAACACTGGTTTGGTTCGAATCAAACCCAAACCACTCGAACCCCAACCCGAGCCCAAGAACCCTAGAAAACTCGAGCCTGGATTTTTGTCCAAATTGAAGAATTTTGTCGTTCAATGGACCTTAGTCGAAGTGTTCTCAGTTGAGAACACTCGATTAAGGTCCGTTTGGCCTCAAACGTTTTCAAGTCCGAAGTGATCCAAGTCCATTTTTGATTTCTGATTTTTTCTCTCGAGGTATTTCTTCTTCTTTTCTTCTATCTTTATTTATTTAATATTTGTTTGTTAGTTCAGTTTTGCTATTATTTTTATCTTTTTCGATTTTTGTTAACTTTTCTGTTCTTCTCTCTTTAAGACCTTTTATTTGGTCGATTTGTTTACTTCTGTTTGTTTGTTTAAATGTGTTTGCTATAGAATACATATTCACTTCGATTAATATCGTCGAATAATTAGTTTCGTATTTTCCCCTGTTTTGCCCGAAAACTGTGAATCATTGGTTTGTATGTCGATTATTTGTTATCGATTATATGTGTTGTAATTGATTAAATGAATATCGTCGATTAGTTGTATAGGTTTGTTTATTAGAACCATGTGACAGTAATTTTATCAATACTGCCTAAGTTGGTCCGAATCATTGCTTGAATTAAAATCTGAATTGTTTATAGCTGAGTTTAGGAAAGTGAATTGGTTATGGCTGTAATCTTGATAAAAATTCAGAGCTTAGCTAAGTGGCCTACCAATTGAACACTCAATTCACCCTTAAGCTAATGAATAAATTAATTGAAAGTGCAAACTACCTCTGGCTAGTGTCTTTAGAAGTGGGAAGTCAGAAACCAGAGTATTTTAATATTAAAAGCTGGAAATGCACATAAAAATGGTAGTGGAACCTGCTGTACAGTAGGATATTCACTACATTTTGAACTCTAGAGGTTTTAAAATGAGAAGTCCCATGCCTAGACAAAGGGAAGTGGAAGGGTAACATGGGGAATAAGATGGACTGGTTAGTTTTTAAATAATGGGACAGGCTGTAAAGAGGTTTAGAGTTTAGTTATATAAGAGAAGTTTCAGAATAGTTGGGGAGATGCTTCCAGTTTTTGAAATCAGGGAGAGTTTGAAAGAAAAACTGTTCCATTACCCCTTTTTTTAGTATGCTTTCCAGTTGATAGCTGAATTTAGCTTCTATAAGCCTATTTTAAAGAGGAGAACAACAGTTTGAATTGGTGATCCTGTCCAGTAAACTGTTACATTAGTCCTGAGAGCGGAAACAATTAAAATCATCCTGTTTCCTGTCCTATAGTGAAGATTCAAAACACTTGTTTGTTTGTCTGATCTGTGTGGAGTGTAGCTTTTGTTTGGCCATATAGTTTTCAAACTAGTTTCAAGTTTTGCTAGGTTCTAAGTTGCTTTCTTTGTGCTACTGCTGGGCCTGCTGTTTGTTTGCTGTGTTTGGGCTGCTATTGATCTCTCCCTCTTTCATTTCTGTCTGTCCAATTTCAGGTACACAGTTTCGAACTCCTGTTGGTGTAGACTTGAATTGAAGTTTGAAGTAAAAATGCCCATTGGGTTTACGTGCCTGGATCGCTGCCTGTTTATTTCATAGTTAGATTAGTTTTGTCGTGTGCATTTGTTAGTTGTAAGGTGTATACCTATATAATTTGGACCGTTGTAGTTTGATTTAAATCATGGACTGTAAAACTGAGTTGATGTTTCTCGATAGCATGTGAATTCTGTCGACATTAGTATTAGCTTAATTTTTAGCTCAAAGTTTGTATTAATTAACGGTTAGATAAAAACAGTGAGTTAAAAGTAGAAAATTTCATATCTGATAGTGAATTATCCAAACTAGTTCTGTAACGTACTAATAAGTCTCTTTATTAGTTTGTAGCCTTCCACTAACCATCTGTCCTAGTTTAATAAGTCACGCACGAACAAATGTTTTCAATCTAGTTTGACAAGAGAGTTTGAGATGTAAATATAAAATTAGAAGATAAATGCTCGTTTTGCTTTAGAGGTTCATTGAATCGGCTGCTTTTCCGATTAGTTAGTAACGAGTTAGCTAAAAAATTGGAATCACTTTGTGTATCATCGCTTCACATGGAGTAATTGGAAATAATTTCAAAGAGATTTTGGTTTTATATGAATTAAAAGGTTACTAAGGTTAGATAGCCGTCCTACCCGGTTAAGCTAAAATAAATGACCCAGGCACACATTCGACTTGCACATTCGTTAGGGGACCTGGGTCTATGTTGCGATTAGGCCCTTTTTCTGTTTAAAGTTTTAAATGTATAGTTTTAACATAATAAAGAGGTTTAAAGTTAATAAAAGTACATAATTTATAACATGTATTAAAATCAGATATTTTAGCCATTTATAACAGTTTAAGCAACCGTGCTAGAACCACGGGATCCGGGGGTGCCTAACACCTTTCCTCGGGTCAACAGAATTCCTTACTTAGAATTTCTGCTTCGCAGACTTCATTTGGAAAGTCGAAAATTTCCTCGATTTGGGATTTAAATAAATCGGTGACTTGGGACACCATAATTTATTCCAAGTGGCGACTCTG